>BMAU01015815.1:0-300210 GCA_019973935.1 Trichonephila clavipes | reverse complement strand
ATTAAAGTGTGGGACGCACCCCATTACGTGGGCATGATAACTATACGAGGGGGTGAGCATATTGAGATTGAAAATAAAGATTATTTTAAAAATTATTGAGGAATTTACTGGAAAATAAACACAAAAATATATTTCTGTCATATAGTAAAATATAAAATACGCATTTGCACTGCTATAATACACTTATCAATGTGTCAGTTCCGCACAATTTATTTTTATAATTAATTTAATAATGTAAGTTAGGAACAAGTTTAATAATTACTAGTGGCCCCTTTGCCTTTTCATATATAAATTTATACAAAATTAACACGTATCTTGATAATTTGTACTGTTTATAATAAATCCCAAATCTGCCAATTAAAAATTACGCGATTCTCTCATCAATGCCACCGTTTTCTACGTAGACGTGCCTATGTAATGCAATGGGTGAGATGAACAGTTACAAATAAGTAAAACCTTCCCACAAATAAGTAAATCCTTCTCAAACACTATCAAGAGCTCTTTTTATTGCATTTCAAATCCTTCGTAATAATTATATGGTTAGCAGTTCACAGAAAAGATCGTACTTCAGCGAGGTCATTGGCAATTAACGCTTTAGTTGAGCGAGACGTTTAAATACGCCGGTGGCACTTAAGAAGTTAAGGTTATAAAAAATGTAGTTTTAGCGTCAAAGTATAGTATTATTGAATTCAATACTTTCTTTTTGTAAGGAGGCGGGAGGGCTATGAAAAGTATGATTAAATATTGGGTCGCAAGTATTGAAAGTTTGAGAAGCATTGCCTTAGGCCCATTTAACAAGAGAAAACTTTCTTCTCGTTTTCTGTCAGTGAGCTTCGAATACGAAGAGGAAGAGACAAAATGACTGAGAAAGACAAAAATGACTGAAAAGCGAGTGCCGGACTAATCGGTTCAATGGTTGAGTCCAAAGAAACACTAAAATGCTATCTTCATTTTCAATACACAAGTAGACGAATGTGAAGAGCGTCACTTCCACAATATCCTCAAAGTTTTGTCCACTAGTGAGGAAGAGAACCTAATTTCAGTGCTTGAGGGGAGTGGCACAGTAAGGATTGCCACTTAACTGCATGTTAAAGGACTCGAATCCTTCTGTGGTTCTTGGCTCAGGTTTACTCGTTTGAAGGGCCCTCAGACGCTGATTCAAATGTGTAAACATCGTGCACGCAGTTCTATGAGGAAGGTATGCAAACATCAGCTTTTTGCAACGGTAAATGTTGAAGTAATTGCGTGTAAAACAGAATATAGTATACAAATGTAAAAAATAAATGTTTATGTTTTTTTTTTTTACTTGTCTCTTTTAGATGCTATCAATATCAAATAAAACTAATAACAATCGTAATAATTCTAATTATGTTTGATAACTAATACTGATTAATTGAAGTGTAGTATTCAACCACGAGAATAACCTATCAACACAATCAATTGTACAGCCATTTAAAAAATAGTATATCCTTATAGATTTCAAAATTTTCAACCTTGAAACTGCATATAAAAAGCTTCACTGGAATTGATTGATTGATTGAATATTAACGCGTCGCACTGTTCAGCTACACGAGGGCTTTTGGCGACGGACCACGTAATTTTTGAACCATGGTCAAGTGACGTGGACGACACCTGAGCTGGCACCCCCTCTCCTAACTACCACACCACACCAACGGGAGGACGTTTCAGCTCTCGACAGATTTAACCTGCATCGCTGCCCTACACGGTGGGTCTTTAGTGGTACTGGGCTCAAACCCGTGACAAAGCAAGCCACGGTCGATACCTATAACACTCGGCTACCGCCGCCACAGCATCACTGGAAGAAAATCCAATGCGTCTATGTGTGTTTTACTTAATGACTTAACTTACGTAGTTAATTATCTCCTAAAAGTTATTCTTTTCTAACAGATGTTATTTTTAATACAATTGATACCTCATGATAGATTAAATATATTTTAAATTTCGTAAAATTCTACATTTCAAATGTTTTGAGTTACACAAGTTTCAAATAAGAGTTTCTCTAATGAAAATAAAGAGCTTGAAACATTTGAGAAAATTATATTTTTGCTTAGTTAGTTTCTGATATTACTTTTAAATATTTATACCGATCTACAAATATACATTTTACACACGCAATTCTAAAAATATAAAACAAATTATAAGCAATATTTCCCTTTAAAATGCAAAATCGTAGATTTCAACGCAAAAAACTGTCAATTTCTGTCTTAAAATACAATTATTTATTTGTTAATAACAGATATTTGTATTTTAATATGCATAGCTGTTATTTAATAGAATGCAGGATGTCACTAAATATATAACAATTTTAGAGAATAAATGCTATATTTTTATTGATGAAACAGGATGGCTATACCTGCAATAGGAAACTATGCAGACCGGAAAGAAATACTGAGCAAGGGAATGTGTTATTTGCTTTTTCGTTATTTCTTCCGGATTCCTATTCTGTTTGTTATAGAAGCGTTAACATTATTCCGAGATATTTTTGTCTGTTGATTCACTCACTAGAAACAGGAACTTGGAAGTTGAATTTAAATATGGGGAAGAAATATCGCGCATTTATTTTATAAAATACATGTTTTTCAGAAAATAACAAAATTTTGTTATTCAAAGACAGATTTTTTTTCATTCTTTCGCTTACATTTGTTTTTCATCAGCATAAATTATTGTCTCAGTATTGTCAGTTTGACTATTTTAGTACAGTAATATCCCAAAATTACGCGATAGGGAAGACTGAGTTATAATCGCTTAAGGTATCCGACTACCCTAAAATCATAATTTTTTTATGTTTTTATTTTATAGGCCCTCTTTTTAGCTTAATAAAAATACTAAGCTTTTTATTTTCCATTCACTAGAATAAAAAATGAAAGTGTTTTAGTAAAAGCAGATGCCATAACCTTACACAAGATGTCAAACTTTAAAATGTGTGTTACCCGAAATGTGTTTTTTTTTCGAAAAGCTCAAACGGGGACGGTGATCACTCAAAAAGTTTTGAACATAATTTGCTGAAATTTTGTGTGTATGTTATGTATAATAGTAGAAATGTTTTGACTTTTAGATTTGTCAATCACTGTTTCATTTCTAAATTTATAGTCCTGTATGTGAATATAATCACTTTTTTAAGCATTTTCATATAATCTTTAAGATAAAGTGCTCTAGTTTTTGTAAAAATTAAAATATCTCTTAACCTAAAGGTAATTTCAAACATGAGCAACTAAGTAACACATCAAAATTGAAAATTTGAGAATTTTTTCATAAAATTTTTGTACGAAGCGAACTCCGTTTCTGTAATTTTTTGTACATTTTCACCAGTCTTTTCCTCATTTTAATAATAACGTTTTTTTTCTGTTTTCCATTTTAAGATTTTTTCCTTAAAATATCCTAAATAAATCTAAAAATCACAAAAAAATCCCCATATCTCCATTCTTTCAAAAAGAACTTGTCGCACAAGTAGTTGGAAACCTTAAGTAGAATCCGTGTAAATCGGGATATAATTTCCCATATAAATACATGTAAATTATACTTAGTTGGGGTTGGAGACGAAAGAAGATAAAAATTTAGAAAAATAAAGGGTTTAATAAAATCTTATATAACCCAAATACAAAATCACAAATCGAAGATTTTTGATGTAGGTTTCATAAAATCTAACAAAGTGGTCCGCAAGATTTCATCTCTCGGAGCAAGATTTAATTTTTCTCCCACAAAATTTCCTCGGGGCATACTAATAATTTTCTTATCCCTTGTTTTGTTGACTTCATATCCCCTACTAAAGACAACTTCTTCAATCCTCTCACCAATTCCATCACACTCTGGCAATAATCCCGCCTAAGTTTCAGTTGAGTTAAGTTGAGTTAATATTAACGTCGCACTGTTCAGCTACACGAGGGCTTTTGGCGACGGACCACGTAATTTTGAACCATGGTCAAGTGACGTGGACGACACCTGAGCTGGCACCCCCCTCTCCTAACTACCACACCACACCAACGGGAGGACGTTTCAGCTCTCGACAGATTTAACGTGCATCGCTGCCCTACACGGCGGGTCTTTAGTGGTACTTGGATCGAACTCATGACATGCCTGCCATGGTTGGATACCATAACCACTGGGCTACCGCAGCCCGCCTAAGTTTCAGAGATGGGGAAGAAAAGAAAACGATCAACGAAATTTTAAAATGGCGTTACTCAGTCTTCGCGTAAATAGAGGAATTGTTGTTGAGGATTGTTCATTGCTGACTACTTGTAAGAAAAATTGTATTTTACTTAGATAAAGTACCCATTGCTAAAAATTATGGAAGGTATCAATTAATATCTTGCATTTTTTCTTTCATTACCAAAGTCATTATAATCAAGAATAGAATAATGTTCCAGGTATTATAAAGGGTGTTTTTTTAGAGGTATAGAACTTTAAATTGCAATAAAACAACGATGTATTATTCGATTCACATGCATTTTTTTATTCGAAAGATAATCTTGTGGAATTACATTTTAAATATGATCAAACAAGGCGTAGATTCGTCGAATGGGCCCAAAACGAGATTGCCGTTGTTCCCGATTTTCATAAGCGAATTTTGTTTAGCGATGAAGCGCACTTCTGGTTGAATGGCTACGTCAACAAACAAAACTGCTGCATTTGGAGTGAAGCTAATCCACAAGTGTATGTCGAAACACCGTTACATCCAGAAAAACTGACTGTTTGGTGAGCTTTGTGGGCTGGTGGAATCCTTCTTCAAAAACGATGAAGGCCACAACGTTACAGTCAATGGTGATCGGTATAGAGCCATGATTACTAACTTTTTCATTCCTGAATTGAACAATCATGATGTCCAGGAGCTGTGGTTCCAACAAGACGGCGCAACATGTCACACAGCTCGTGCCACAATCGATTTATTGAAAGACACGTTTGGTGACCGCCTAATTTCACGTTTTGGACCTGTGAATTGGCCTCCAAGATCTTGTGATTTAACACCGCTAGACTATTTTCTTTGGGAGTATGTAAAGTCATTGGTCTATGCGGATAATCCACAAACGCTTGATCATTTGGAAGACAACATTCGCCGTGTTATTGCCGATATACGGCCACAAATGTTGGAAAAAGTCATCGAAAAATGCACGTCCAGATTGGACTCCATCCGAGCCAGCCGTGGCAGTCCTATGCCAGAAATCATATTTGAAATGTAATGCCACAAGATTATCTTTCGAATAAAAAAAATTCATGTCATTCGAATAATACATCGTTGTTTTATTGCAATTTAAAATTCTATTCCTCTAAAAAAGCACCCTTTACAAATTAGCATCATATTAAGCCTAGAAATTCTGTTCCTTCCATATGTTATGAAAGCATAACTATAATAATGGCTACTTTATATTATGTACAGTTTCTGCCCAATAAAGTTCAATCAAAGATTCGAAAAATTGAGGTATGCAAGAAGTTTTGATAAGCAATTATGATAAAGTATTTTGACAAAGTACCATTAAGGTATCCGACTACGAAACCGTGATTTTAAAAAAGGGCATAAATGGATAATTTTTCATGATATTTAGTGTCACTTAGATTAGAGTGCATGTATGAAATAGTTTTAAGGACATTTTGACAAAAAACATTTATTTAAATATAATATTTTGGCAAAAAGTATAATCCTTTTTCCAAATATTCTCCTTTTGTGAAAAATGGTTCTATTATATTAATATTTTGCCTGTATATAGCTCAGACCTCTCTATAGAGGTTCAACTAGAAATTTTGAAAAATTCACATTTTTTTCAGAGTTACCACTAATTGAAATAATTATTGGCGTTTTTTTCTTAAAACAGCTCCCCTCTTTTGTCGTAAAATATGAATAAACCCACTTCTAAGTTATATGTTTCAAAAATTCTAGTTGAGCCTCTTAACAAGAGGTCTGAGCTATATACAGGCAAAATATTATTCTAATAGAACCATTTTTCAGAAAAGAAGAACATTGGAAGAAAGATTACTCTAAGTTAATTTTTTGCCAAAATATTGTATTTAAATATATTTTTTTGTCAAAATGTCCTTAAAACAATTTTATTCATGTATTCTAATCTAAGTGACACTAAATATCATGAAAATTATCCATTTATGCGTTGTTGAAAATCAGGGTTCCGAACGTAGTCGGATACCTTAATGTACAATTACTCTAGAAATATTCTCTAAATAATGGAAGATGATCTAGACATGCATTTAAAAACGTTAAATGAATATGTTAAGTCTATAAATAAGTCTCTTTTTTCCAAACTGAGATGTATTTATTTAAATCTCAAAAAAATCACATTGATCAACACAATTTTCTAACAAAAATGCACTAAAAAGTTCGCCTTTTTTATCTAGAAAATACTTTAGCTATACACGTGAGAAATGTATCAGAAAAAATGTTTGAGAAGGAAAGGAAGAAAGAATCATGCAATTAGAAATAAAATAGATATTTAACTAGCAATGTTTTTAAGAAGAAAAGGAAAGGTTAGGCAAGAAGGGTGATGCTCACTAGGTATTTTTGGATTCTCTGCATAAGCATGTCATCGTCCTCACCTGATGTCCTCCTATCCGTACTATCCTCATTTAATTTAACTCTCATTGGACCATCCTTAGTTGAAGTATTGGTATTGGTCTGGTTGCTTCTTTGCTCTGCATCCAAAAGTAGACCTGGAAAAAATGTTAAATTTAATTCGCCATGCACATAAGTGTAGCTGAATATTTTGTAGTTTACTTATTTAATGTCACATCAATCATCAATAAAGTGTTTAAATTATGAATTTTGGTTGGGATGCTGATATTATTTTGGTTGATCATTTATTCTACAGGGTTATCAGAAATGAATGACATGATTGCAGAATTTAATAATTTTCAGATGAATAAACAGAAAAGGATAATTGAGATGCCATTATAAAGATTAAATTTGATATTTTTTTCGTACGTAACGTTTCTTGACGTAAAATAAAATTTGTTTTAACAAATATTCAATGTAACTTCCTTTAATCACCCGCATAATATCATTGTGAATCTGGTCGCCCTGGACTTTTAAATTTACATAGACATCCAGTTTTCTAGAACTGTTTATACCATCTCCTTATACTCTTAGATGCCCGTGTGTTTCTACGATACTTTCTCCGAAGTTCAAGTTGAACCGTGATTACGTACAGACTTTTTCAAACGAGAGCACACAAAACGCCTTACCCCGCTGCGGTGTCATTTCCACTTCTGTTCACAATTACAACATTGTTGCCACGTATTTGACAAAAACTAAGTTACTAACTCAAAATTTCATATTTTATCTTTACAATGACATATTAATGATCATTTTTTTTGTTTATTTATCAGGGAATTATTAAATTTGGTAATCGGGTCATTCATTTCTGATAACCCTGTATTATACGACATTCTGGTGCCATCGCCTTTTGCTTCACTTATGAACTTCGGACGATAAATGAGGCTCTTGATCTATATGAGACTCTCCCTTTTTTAGGACGGACTAAAGGTCGTTTTTTTGTGACTCAAAATCAGCCCTATAGGTAATTCTAAATGGTGGATCATGCACTGAAGAAATTTGCTCTCACCTGTTTCGATTACAGATAAAGACTGCTTCTTCAATGTTTACCTACGCATGTTGACATTGTGGGAAGTGAAAATGCAAATAAACTGGTGAAAGATAAGCCAGAAATCTTAATAACGGCAACTTTGTCAACGTTACTTTATTAGACGCAAATGCTGTCACAAATTTCAAATTGAGAAATAGTCAATTCCTGTAAAGCATGAAATATGTAATATAAGTGGAGACCGCCTTATAACAAAAGCTATTGCTAGGCTAAGAACAGATCATCCCAAAGGAATGAACTTTGATAGGAATGGTAGAAGAACTATTTAGATTCAGAGCTAACATCTGCTCATATTTTTGTGTGTCCAGCTATTCTTGCTTCCCTACAAAAAATAGGGTTCTGTTTTCGTCAACAAACCTCTGCGTGGATAATATTGAACATATTGCCATAACAGTCATCTAGGCCCATGGTACTGTTTAATTTGGTCCCGTTAAGGATACGACATTATCATCCTCCTAAATATGCTATATGATTATAAATGTCATCTTATATATAAATTTGAATGCTAGTATGTTTGCGACTCTTTCAAATCCAACCTGATGATTGTATTGTTTCAAAGTTTTACAGGGGACTTCGTTGATGCTTTAAAAGAGCCGTTAATATATCCACCACTCCGGAAAAAAAAATTTCAAATTTGCAAAGTCAGCAAACACCATGAAGTGTAAGTCAATGGTGGAAAATTATTCCCATTCAGGTTTAGAAAATGATTACTGCTAAAGGTGAAATCTTTTGATTTTGCAAGTTGGCATACTTTAAGAATGAATTTTGTTGAAATCAACTCTCAAAATTGGGAGGGAGGGGAAGTGCAGCACCTTTATAATCAGAAACTTCCATTTTTGATCAATTACATTCCCAGACTTGGAATTTAGCAAGCATGGTTATTTTGTTGAGTAGAGATTCACTTTGAATGAGTTTTACAGAAATTGACTTCCAAGAGATACAAAGTTGGAGGAAGGCTTAGAAGATGAACGTATTCTGCTTTAGAAATTCAAATCCTGTTGTTCTTATATCAAGAGTTGATGACTAAAAAAATGTATTTTAATGCAATCGAATGTTTAATAGTATAATACTTAGATATCACAAAAACTTAAATAAAGTATGATCACGATGGTCATATGGCTTATAGCCTTCATAAGATGTTACACTTCTGAGATTTGAGAGTAGATATAATCGTACATTTCAATAAAATACCCAGCGAAGAGCGGAATTTATGACACTTTTAAGTTTGTTCTTTGACTGTTACAATGGTCTTCAATAAAGGCGTATTTAATTTTATATGAATTAATTTCAGGCATGAATTTCAGGAATGAACTCAGTGAAATATGTAGCAATTTTGCTACAGTAACATAATTCAGTAATATGTAATGACGTTTGAAAAGATGAATATTTAAAATGAATTATAATGATGCTTTATCAGGTTCATAACCTTAAATTTTAAATATATTTTACAATCTTTCGCATTTATCATGTAATAACTGAAGAAAAATATATTAATTTATTTCATTCGATTTCAGTAAACTCTCAATTCAATTTAATAACAAAAGAAATTAACGAAAGCAAAAACTTGAATTTTATCCACCATAAATACAAGTTAAGAGAGGTTAGTAAAACAGTTTTATTCATCAAACTCTGTTTTCGAGGCATTTTTAAATCCATGGTGCAGAGAAACTATTGGTTTTTTGTATAAATTCACAAGCTTCCATTCCTATTCATATTCTAGACAAACAAACATAATAGAAATAAAAACATGAACAAGTGTCTTGCCAATAAACAAAACCTGGTCCAAAGTTTAAATAAATTTCGAATAAGTTCTCTGCTTTGTCTAGTAAAGTGCAATTTCACTTATAAGAAAATAAATACAAAAATAAAGAAGGAAATATGCTCCAATTACATTTTCAAAGTTCTTGACTGGCTGATTTTTACCTTCAGCTTAAAAATTTTGGAGACTTGAGCTCAAATTTCCTTTCACAAGCGTTGAAATTATAATGTTTATTTGCTATATCTAAATATTCTGGATTTCTCTCTACAGATGTAGTCATTCCTGAAGATTTAATTTAAACCCCTTACACTTTTCAGTTATGACAAATACATTTCAAACCGTCAAAAACTGCTAATTAACTGCAACCGGAGTAACAATTTATAATTTTTGCACAGACATTACTAGAACTAGCATAGAATAAATGAAGTTAATGAAATGCAAATGGATGAAAGGGTCTTCAAATATTGTCTGCTTTAGAAGTGATTGCAATTTACGAGTACAGTGCATTTTTTCTCCAAATTAGGCTTCTGTGTTCTTTACAGGGTGAAATTTTAATTTTTTTCATGTAAGGCGCTTTTATGAAAAGATGGGTGAATCTATTTAACTTAAAAATGATGAAACTTATATGGATGATTTTAAAACTATTTGCTACACTTCAGAGCTTCCTACAATATATGTTCATGCTTTTGAGTTGTTATAATGTACATTTAACTAAGTTAAGTTTGTCGAAAGAATGCTTCTGTGTGATTTAGGTGTCCTGAAATGAAAATGTATTAAAGTGACCCTTTATCAAAACGCTCAAAAAACGTTAAGAAAGTTCGGTTAATTTCGAGACTTTACACAATATGAACGATAGTTTGAAGAGAGGGTTTTTTCAAATTTACATACTATTTACTTTTATCAATTATATTACTATGACTATAACTATTTTTTATTTAGCTCTTAAAAGCAAATTGTTGCAACTTGTCTACAATCCAGTTCCATTTATTTTTATTCAAAACCCTGAATGTGCGCATTTCCGAACGCACACCGATAACCATAGACAATAAACCATATGTGAAAAAAAAAATTCACATTACTTTTGGCGGATAAGTTATACATTTTTTTCAACCTTTGAAGAGGGTGGAGATAAAGTTGAGTATGTTACTTTGAGAGATATTTTCTTTTTTCGAATTTCCTATGAAGGAGTGATTTATCTAAATGAAAAAAAAACTATGTCCAAACTGTAGTCTTGCAATTTGATGCTGAATTCGAAAATTTTTTAGGATATATACTTTTTTTTTCTTTTTGGGAAATACTGCATGTCGCCAATAGTCTACATACAACTTTTTTAAATGTAAATACTTAATATTATTACCTGAATTTTTTTAAACTTTTATGTAACCTTGTGACAAATCTATACGGAACTTTATCACTAACCTTCTGAGTCGTCTTTTTAGGGAAATTTAATTCCCTACCTATTTCCAATCAGCTCCAAAAAGAGGACAGGATGCCTTGTTATGCAGATTAGATAAAGTATTTAAGTCAAACGGAATAGTAAATTTAGAGCAGTAGGAGAGAGAGATTGAAGCAGAAAGTGATAATAGTGAAGTTAAATTTATAATTGAAGATTTCTTTTTGGATAATTTAATCTCAACAAGACTTGAGATTCAGTGTGGTAAATATTAATTTATATTTGAAGTCTCACTAAGGATTTATATTAGGAGCGAAATTAAAGTTAAATGTTCAATAAGAACATTATAGAATATAATTCTGGGATCTCTTATCGTGGTAATCTCTGCGTGATCGATATTCTAATTGTTAATTAATTGGATCATTAAATATTTAAGTTAATTTAAAGGAAAAATACCCTTGTTTAAACCTCAGGTAGCTATTTCTTTATATATTTGTTATTAAAAGTCTTTGATTCTATTTGGGAAAGATTACCAAATAAAGAAAGTTATTTATAAAAATGGCTTCTGGTTCTTATCTGACTTCTACTTATTCTCGTTCTCAAAGTGAGGTCCAAGGGGACCTTTACAACCTCTATGACTATAAATTCCTGTACAAAACGATTTTTAAAATTCAGATTAAAAAACCATGCCTTCGAGGGGCAAATAACCAATTATATTTTATAATAATCAATTTTTTGCAATACAATTATATTGTTAAATGTGACAATATTAAGTTCGAAATATATATATTTACAAGTTGATTTTAATTGAAGTGCCACTTTCAAAATGCTATAAAAAACGAATCACTGGTCAGAATGACTTCAAATTTGAAATAAGATCCGTAGGCATATAAAACACTTTCTAAACAGCATCAATAAGTAGCGTTGTAAGCGGCGCAACAAAAATGGATCCGGCTGTATCATTTTAATACGAATTAAGACGGCTTTCGTGTAAGTCTTCCATTAAACCAACTATATTGTTCAATCTGTGTAATCTTTACAGTTTTTTGGTAGGAAAAGTGACTTTCAAGTCGTTCAACATCTACTATACTGGTAATGAAAAATCCATGCACTACGCCAAGATCGTAACACATTAGAGGGGGAGAGTTGGTTTTTAATGGCCCTTGGGTCAAAAACCTCATAAAAATTAACAATGCAAATTTAAAAGATTTTTTTCTAGTGCCATACGGTTTTCCTTTGTCTCATGTATATCAATTTCAAATCTGAATTCATTTTGAGGAGTAGAGCTTTTTTACAGCATTTTGAAAATGGAACCTTAATTATAATCACCCTGTATATAAAATACAACTCTCAAAAATGGCCCTATTATTGATGAGAGCAAAAAAAGATGTTACATCAAGGGGGGGAGCGTTTTCGATACCAGGTTGGCCATATCTGCTTGTGGGTTTTAGTTTTGCAAAGTAATAAAATACGAACATTATTTTATATCTTTATATTTACTTAAAAATCAATTAAAATTGCACTCACTAAGAGTTTTTGTTTATTCACAACGCAAAATAAAGTAATACGAGAGCTGTTGAACCTCGAAAGTTTGGACCCTGGTCAAGTGATTAGAATACCAACGAAGTTGGCAACTCCCTCTCCGAACTAACACACCACGCTATTTTGAAAACATTGATCCTCGACAGATTTAAAGAACCCAAACCCCTCTACACGGCAGGTCTTTAGTTGTATTAGAAACGAGTGCATTACCATGAAATCTAGGTTAGCACTGCTTACATTAATTAAAAATCCGACTGGGTGGCGTGGTTGGTTTGTCGCTGGCTTTCTGCATCAAGGTTTCAGATTCGACCTAGGCCCAAGTTGCTGAATTTTCATGATGCAGAAAATCGACAGCGGCCATGTCGTATGATTTTACTTCATGTAAAAGATCCCTAGAGTGTTTGTTTGGCTTGGAAATCTCGGCAAATGTCCTAGTAAAGGTTTGCTTCTTCAAGAGCTCAGGTGCCTCCCTCCCTCTGGGGAAGAAACTGGGCGTCAAAATTACTTGCGATAATTGGTATCGCCTATATGGTGCCGCGCGATACCAGCTCCTGGGGAATGTACTAGGTCAGTGTTCCTCAAACTGTGGGGCGCGCCCCACTAAGGGGGCGTGATAACCCTACAAGGGGGGCGCGAGTATATTCAAAAGTCGAAAATAAAAGATTATTTAAGAAAATATATTGATTTACTGAAAAATTATTTCAGTAATGAAAGGAAGCAAAAAAATACGAAATGCATTTTGAAGTAATACAAAATAAAATAAGTGTTTGCACTGATATGATACATTTATAGATGTATCAGTACTGCACTCTGTGTTTCATAATGAATTTAACAGTACTAATTTAAGAACAAATTTAAGAATTACCAGTGACCCTATGGGTGTGTCATAAAATTATATACTTATCTTGATAATTTGTACGGTTTACAGTTAAAGTCTTATTGCAGCTTTACGTCAAAGTATATTATTATTGAATTCAATCCATTATAGTATGAAGGGGGGCGATGGAAATTATGGCTGAAAATTGGGGCGCAACTATAGAAAGTTTGAGAAGCACTGTACTACTTCTGCAAAGGTTAAAGTGCCAATGGCAGCCCCATTAGAAAAAAAGCATTAATTAAAAAACACTCAAATTTAAGGGGACTTGGTACCCTAGAAATCACAAAGCTATCGTTTTTTTTTATTTTCATTTAATCTTATTCTTTGCATTATTATCTTTCGACTGATATATCACTTGTGCATGTCGGAAAGTTAGAAGTTGACTAAAACTTCATTTGAAAACAAATTAGGCGATTCAGCCACACTCCCTTTTTAGAAAAAAAAGCTAAAAAATGCGTTATGATAAAAAAAATCTATTTTATAAATAGAAATAATAACTATAAAAAAGAATGTGTAGTATTAAAAGCAGGATATTTCCGAGGCAATACATTAATGTAATTTTTCTTCCTTGTGAAATGTGTGCATGTAAAATTTTTAAATTAAGGCATTTTATATTAATAATTTTATCATTTCAGTTCTTATTGCTGATATATTTTTCATACAAATGTAATACTTTAATATTATAAGAAGAAAAACAGCTAAAATTTCTGTCGTGACAGAAAAAATTTTTTTTTTAAGTTTTTCTTGAGTTTTCTTGTGCAATTAGTACTCTCTAAAAGTTGATCATTTATAAAAATGTGTGGGTTGAAAACATATGAAAATGCAATTATTTTAAAGAAAAAACGTATAAGTAATATCTTAAAGTGGTATTTTAAGTTTAATTAAGCTTATAATAATTATTTTTTCAGAATTATAAACTTTAAAGTGGTTTTTCTCAGTTTGTGTTTTTCGAAACCTTAGTGCATTCAAAATGCTACTCCTTCGACAATTATTTACCAATCACTTCAATTTTTTTCCTGCGTGTTAAAAATAAAGCATGTAATAAAATTAGGGATCCGTTTTGCTATAAACTGAATATTTTTTTAAAAAATGTATATCAACATTTTATTTTTTTTCTCGAAAACGAATGAAGTTATTCTAAAATCGATCCCTAAAGTTTTAAGAACATCCATAAGAATATTATAAAAAAATTTCGGGTCAAAAAATTAATTTTTACAAAAGGAATAGGATTTTAAAATTTTCCCAATTTTCTTTAAAAAAGTTAAATTTTTAAAATTGTGTGAATAATATATGAAAATTTTCATCTGCTAACATTTTCTTCAATAGAAACATTGTATAAAATGTTAAGATATAATTTTTAAATACGTAAATAAAGAAGTTTGCTCAAAGGGTGCCAAGTCTTCTTAATACGACGTATGGACCTTAATGATCCTCTGAGATTTCTCCACTATTGGAACGAATAAATTTTATCGTTTATATATACTTTCCACTTGTATTTCTTTTAAATTTCTTGGGCACTCACTTTCCTTGTAAAATTACTATGTTTGAAAATTAAATGGACGAAGGAATAGTTTATGTCCTTAAAAAGTATTCTTACGTGTCCTTGGTTTTTCTGTACTGCTCAGTTTAGATATGTGATATCAGTTCCTAAATTTTTCATAATATGTGCAGTGAAATACGTTTTACACGAAAATGATTAAGACGAAATATCGGTTAATAGGAAATAATACAGAGATCCCGACAAACTACTGTATGTTTCTATGCATGTTTTTTTTTCAATTCCTACTAATATAGTTTACACTCTCTATATATTTAATTATTTATTTATTATCTTAGGGGAATTTTCAATCGTTAATAAAATACATTTTAAAGCGCTCAATTGAGCTGAAATTTTATATACATGATTATTTTGGATGACAATACAATAGTTTAATTATAATTAATAAAAATTAATTGATTAAAACTAATTATTTAAAGAATTACAAATACAGCTACATTGGCATCATTTTTGGCGACTTGTGTCAAAACTTGTAAAGGCTTTTTAATTACGTTTTAAAGCATTCAGTTAAACTGAAATTTTATAGACACAATTGTTTTGGATGACATAAGATACTTTAATGATAATTAATAAAAATTAATTACCACTTAATATTGTGATTCGGTCATATGTATACACATATTTATGTTAACTGTAAGTATTTAATAAAAAGTAGCTAAAATAAAATTTTTCTTTGTTGATCTAAGTAGGAGTTGACTTGAAATTTTTTTTTATATTAGTACTTGTTTTTCTATTAACTCGAAACGAAAATCACTTAGTACAAAAAAAAAAAAAATGATTTCCCTTCTGGGAATGGACAAAATAAGGAAAATACCAACGGATTGATTTGTCCTATTGTACCATCGAAAGAATTTGTTGCATAAATGACGAAAATGGGTGCATAACCACACTTATAGCTAATGAATACACTTTGGAAATTATTCGAAGCTCAAAAAATATCATTGATGCAGATTCGGACGATGAAAATGAAATGAGTAATGCAGCTCATCCGAAATGAGGACGGGGAAAGTCATCATGAAAAGCATATGCAATTGTTTTGACGCACATTCCAATAGAGGAATGAATAACAAAATGCACGACATCGAACAATCTGTTGACAATTTGCTGCTGCAAAAATTGCAAAGAAAAATATTAGATTATTTTCCGAAAACTCACTAAATGTTTTGTTTTTCGAAATATTTTAAAATTTTGTGTTACCTTTTGCCGCAGATGTTTTTGTTTCATTGCTGTTTTAAATAAAGGCTTATATACATATACATACATGTATGTATGTAATAATTCCCTCTAGTATCACTTTTATTAACTCTTTGTACTATTATTTAAAATAACTTTAACTTTTTGGTTTTAAATTAACATTGTATTCTCTTAATCGTTAACGGCTAGTCCGAAATCCCTGTCCCGCCCATTCTATCTAATCAGAACTACGATTACGGAATCATCACGTGCTTGAACTGCTGGTATAAAAAGCAAAAATCTTGTGTAAACGCTCTCTTTTGTCTACCTGCCTTCATGTCATCAGCCTGCTGCAACGCGTTCTATGTTTGTCTTCGTCTGTGTTTGTACCATTATGTTTGTTTCTTGTTATACGCAATGCCATCCCTACTGTATTTTTATGTGTTTCCGGATATGAATAAAAAGAAATAACGACTTCTATGAGTGCCTTTTCTATAATACTGTACTCAACCACGTAACACAGAAAATCACATAACCGGCCACACCCTACCTTTGGTTCGCCATTGTTTAAATCAACCACTCTCCAGAAATATTATAAAAATATTTCATGTATATATATATATATAATAATCTCTAATAAACTTAATTTTATGGATATATGTTTTTTCCCTTGTGTGCGGTATCTTTTAACACTAAAAACTACTTTAGTTTTTCAGTTTCGTGTTAAGTGATTTTCACCGCTTATAGCTAAAGAGTGTCATTGATCTTCGCGTTTGTTGTTACAATACCCTATAAATTTCTTTTACAATGTATTATATTTTTGCAATAATTATTAATTGTGCATTTTTTCTTTCGCATAACACTAGAGATGGCTATAAGGAACCCCAGTGTTCCGCAAATCACAACTCTATAGAATAGATGATTCAGAATAGTTGTATGTTATTTAGTTGTAGAACCTAAAAAGAATTTACCACATTTGCTCCCCATTTTTTCAACAATTAGTGAACCTTGACAGATATACATCATGATAGGATGTTAAATGCATTAAATAATTAGTTATTAGAATTATAATGCGTTATTTAGTTACTAGTTATATTATTCAGTTATATGGAAAACTTCTAAAGGCTTTCTTAAATATAACTTAAGTACAAATCAAAAACCGTAACAATAATAAAGTAGATATTTTTTTGTAGAATTCTTCATGATGAAGCAAGCAATCATTGTAAGAACAAATCCAAAAACCATAATAATAATAATAAAGAAGATATTTATTTGTAGAATTTTTCATGATGAAGCAAGCAATCATTGTACGTACAAATCCCAAAATCGTAACAACAGAAACGTAGTTTTTGCTTTGTAAAATGCTTTATTATGAAGCAAGCAATTACTTAATTAAATTTCTGTCAAATCAAAAGCACTTATCAATGCCCAACTCAATACCGAAACAATACGTTTTCAAAAAATTTCATAAATGTCGCTCAAATATAAAATACAACTCAAATATCTATGTAGAGCAATGAAAAGTTTAACGCAACTTTAATGTTTTTGGTACCGCTGTGTGTTTGTGTGTGTGCGTGTGTTTGTGTGTGTGCGTATGTTTGTGTGTGTGCGTGTGTTTGTGTGTGTGCGTATGTTTGTGTGTGTGCGTGTGTTTGTGTGTGTATTATTACCCATCAGTATAATCCTTCTCATAGCCTTACAACGGTATTTTATCATCTTTCTCGTAAAGAAACAATGAAAAGAAAATGGATAAAATATCATTTGACATTATGAGTATTTATGATCTGTCAGTTTTGTTTTTGCAAACTGAGATTTGAGCATTTTATTTTTAGGCTATTAAGTTCATTTTTCATCATAATAGTCGAATTCTGGTTTTTGAGATAAAAATAATGAATTTTTGAAGAAGGCTCTTCTTTTCCATTCTTCATCCGAAGCATGTCAAAATAAATTTCTATAAATACAGAGTTAAATTTATTTGAACCTTAATAAATTGAACAAATGTATATGAAAATTTTGAAAGTGGAAGATTATCCATAAATTAATTTTAGAACTTCAATACATTAATTGTGATTAAGAAGTGCAAAAACAGTAATTATTCATTTATTAACAGCAATTATTAAAGAAAATAAGCATTGGGTTTTTATATTGTCACTATACGAAATATTTTTTTTCATCTAGAGAAAACTAAATGTAAGACTACTTTTGAATTTGTGATTTTGAAAAAGGGTATAAACGAATAACGTGTTGATATTTAACACTAGATTGTCCAAGTTATTGATTGCTCTTTAATTTCAATTAGAAAAACAATTATGTATATAATGACATTATTTCTTATAATTTTTAGAATATATTTTTTTCCGAGTGAACTAAATTTTTTTTATTGTTAATATTTACTGAATTACTTGTTATATGTCTGTAAATAATATAAAAAAATATTAAAAACTAGTTTTTTAAACAAATTTCTTTACACATTAGTTGTTCTTTCACAATGCAATCATTTTGACTCTTTTTTTGGGCAATATAGGTATATACTAAGTTTCAATCTTTGTAGTGTTAATGTCAGATGAAAAGGAATACACACATATACCACTGTTTTCAGATTCTTTTGTTACAAGAAAAAATTATTTGAATGCAATTTTAGGGCAAAGGGTGAAGAAAAAGTGAGGTATTTTCAAAACACCATCTTGTTATGAAAAATGATTCTATTGCAATAATGTTTTTATTTATGTATACATAATACTTCTGCTCTCCGCTTGAATTCAGATTTTAGAAACATATAATTTAGAAGGGAATTTATTCATATTGTAATTTATTACAATATGACTAATAATTATCACCGGTTATTGTATTAAAAAATCGTTCATCTGAAAATAATGGAAATTTTCTGAAACTCGTAATTCAGACAATGTAGAGAAGTCTTAACTATATATAGACAAAATATTATTTTTATAGAAGCATTTTCCGTGAAAGGGGAATAGTATAAAAATGTAACTCTTTTTTTTGGCCAAAAATTTTATTCAAATATTTTTTTTTCTTTCAGTAACATTCTTAAATCGTATTTATATAATATATTAATTCGACAGAGACCCTAAACATCTAAAAAAAAAGTATTCATTTACATGCATTTATACAATCACGCGTTTTAAAACTTCATGAGCCACCTTAAACCTTTATCTACCGCATTATGATTTACTGCACTTTTTTTCATGCAATATAAATTTTTTTGGATCACTACATTGAAAATTAAAGGATATATATAAACAAAATACTTATTTTTGAGAAATTTAATCCGTTAGAGCTAATTAATTAATTAAAGATATTCCATTGTAAAATTAATTATATACACTGTTCACTTAAAATAAAAAGTCAATTTTTTGTTAAGATCCTCATTAACATACAAAAAAATAAGACACTTAAATTTCGAACTTAACTATTTTTTCCGGACAAAAATGATAGTCTTTGCAATCCGCTGAAAAAACGCCGTCAGCTGAAAACGCAATTTCTGCTATAAAACTATTGACCTTCCCCCTAAAACACTCATCATGGAACCCGTGCTGTTACATATCTTGGAAGAGTGGATTTCAAAGAATATTCCTGCTAAGTACTGCCAGAATATTCGTAAAATTGGTTATTCTATGTTATTTTAAAAGTGAGTGGTACTTATAAGTACCGTCGATAGAGATAAAGGGTTAATACAATTTTAACTGAAAGAATAGGAAACTTGAAATAATAATGTGAAATTTTCCTAAAATTTCTCGTAATCTACTAGAAAAAGGATATGGCCTTATTTCTTAATATTCTGATATTAATCTAAGTGTTTAAAATCAATTTACAAAATGAAAAAAAAAATCCTTGAATGAGCGAACATTGAAAAAAATTACTCAGCTATTTTTCGTATTAATGAACATTCACAAAAATATGGCTGAAAGAAAAAGTAAGCATTTACTCACTGAAAAAAAAGTATTGCAAAAAAGAGGAAGTGATAAAATCTGAGCAAATAATTGATGGTTTTGCTCACCTTTTACATTCCTCCGACGTTTTTACGGATTATCATTTCCCTTACGAATGCGCTTCTAATATTTGCTAATGAGGTAGTAACTTTTTTTAAAACTTGAGCAAAGCCAAGTCGCAATAATTAAAATGCAAAACCTTTAGTTTTGAAATTTCATTTAAAAAATCACTTCAATAAGCAAGAAGGGATTTTTTAGGGGAATGTCATTTTTGTTGCTTAGAAATAATCGCAAAAAAAAAAAAAATTTAAAACTACAGGAGAGTATTAAGTTAAGAATAAGAAAAGGAGATTTATATATATATATATATATAAAGGGTGTTTTTTTAGAGGTATAGAACGTTAAATTGCAATAAAACAACGATGTATTATTCGATTGACATGAATTTTTTTTATTCGAAAGATAATCTTGTGGCATTACATTTTAAATATGATTTCTGACATAGGGCTACCATGGCTGGCTCGGATGTAGCCCAATCTGGACGTCCAATTTTCGATGACTTTTTACAATTGTGGCCGTATATCCGCAATAACATGGCGAATATTGTCTTCAAAAATGGTCAAGCGTTTGTGGCTTATCTGCATAGACCAATGACTTTACATAGCACCACAGAAAATAGTCTTGCGGTGTTAAATCACAAGATCTTGGAGGCCAATTCACAAGTCCAAAACGTGAAATTAGGCGGTCACCAAACGTGTCTTTCAATAATTCCGTTGTGGCACGAGCTGTGTGACATGTTGTGCCGTCTTGTTGGAACCACAGCTCCTGGACATCATGATTATTCAATTCAGGAATGAAAAAGTTAGTAATCATGGCTCTATACCGATCACCATTGAGTGTAACGTTGTGGCCTTCGTCGTTTTTGAAGAAGTACGGCCCAATGATTCCACCAGCCCATAAAGCGCACCAAACAGTCAGTTTTTCTGGATATAACGGTGTTTCGACACACACTTGTGGATTAGCTTCACTCCAAATGCGGCAGTTTTGTTTGTTGACGTAGCCATTCAACCAGAAGTGCGCTTCATGGCTAAACAAAATTCACTTATGAAAATGGGGAACAACGGCAATCTCGTTTTGGGCCCATTCGACGAATCTACGCCTTGCTTGATCATATTTAAAATGTAATGGCACAAGATTATCTTTCGAATAAAAAAAATTCATGTCAATAGAATAATACATCGTTGTTTTATTGCAATTTAAAGTTCTATACCTCTAAAAAAACCTTTATATATATAAATATATATATATATATATATATATATATATATATATATATATATATATATATATATATATATATATATATATATATATATATATATATATATATATATATATATTATATATATATATATTATATATATATATATATATATATATATATATATATATATATATATATATATATATATATATTATATATATATATATATAATATATATATATATATATATATATATATATATATATATATATATATATATATATATATATATATATATATTATATATATATATATATATATATATATATATATATATATATATTATATATATATATATATATATATATATATATATATATATATATATATATATATATATATATATATATATATATATATATATATATATATATATATACGAGAGTTAGTCAGAAATAAGTTTCCCTAGTCGACTGTGGTTAGAGTTGTGCATGAAAGACGAAACATTGAATGAGACATTAAAGATACGACAAAACTTTATTTTTCCATACAAGTACCTAGCACATTGAGACATTTGTCAAAAGACTTGATAAGCTTCAAAAACCCTTGCATAGAAAACTCAGGACTTTGCATGATGAAGAAGCGTTTACTTTTGCTTGAACATTTTGGAGTTTGGGACCAGGATGTACCTAGGCGGAACTGTGACACCATGTTGATATCGAAAGAGGTGATTCGGAAAAAGCGGCCTGGGTTTTTCAGTTACGATGTTCTGTTGTTGGATAGCAATGGAAGACCACATCAAACGACCGCATCGTAAAGCCATATTACAACTCTTGGTTGAGAGCGCCTACACCATCCGCCATACTGTCCTGATCTCGCACCAAGTGACCTTCATCTCTTTCCTGCTTTGAAGAAGAATTTCACCAGAAGGTCTTTTAAAAGCAACACTGATGTCAAACAAGCCATTAAACTATTTTTCCGTATGCAAAGCCTTGAGTTTTTACTGGAGAGTTCCTCAAAGCTTATCAAGTGCTATGACAAATGTGTCAATGTACTAGCTACATATTCGAAAAAAATTAATTAAATCTTATATTTTATGTATCATTTTATGTTTTGACTTTCATAAGCAATTCAGATCACGTTCGATAGGGGAAACTAATTTTCCAACTCATATTGTATGTATATATATTTATATATATATATATATATATATATATATATATATATACTGCTCAAAACAATTAATGGATATTGTAAGTTTTATATAAAATAAAGATATAAGCGGAATTTTTTTTTTTTTTTTTGCCGAAAATGGAAGAAGATAATCACAAATGCGAATTTTTCTGATTTTTAAACTGTGGAGTATGCTAATCTTGAGTTCGACGTCAAAAAACGTCGCTTCAGCGGCAGCGAATGAAATTTGACTTTCAATTGAAATGAAGACAAGGATGATCGGCATTCAGTGACTGCTTTGTTTCGATGAGTTCGATGTCTCAGCGAATTCATTTAACCTATTCAGAAGCTTGGAGAGTTGTTGGTAGGTTAGAAGGGGGCCAAACTCAAGCCGAAGTAGCGCA
This sequence comes from Trichonephila clavipes, assembly GCA_019973935.1. Lineage (NCBI taxonomy): Eukaryota > Metazoa > Arthropoda > Arachnida > Araneae > Nephilidae > Trichonephila > Trichonephila clavipes. The sequence continues at coordinate 277,495 of BMAU01015815.1, read as the reverse complement.
AGTCATTGGAGTGTCACAAAGTGTGATTTCCAGGATCTGGAAGTGCAGGCCGAAGACCAGGACAAGGTCGTAGACGGGCAACAACGCCCAATGAAAATCGGTATTTAGTGCTAACGGCTCGGAGACACCGAAATATGAACGATACTCTTCTCCATCACCACCTTCGCTCGGCTACTGGCACCACGGTTTCAACTCAGACTGTTCGAAACCGGCTCCATGGTGCAGGTCTGTATGCTCGCCAACCTATGGTATGTGTTAGACTTACATCAAGGCATCGTCACGACCGCAGGGAGCGGGCAACAGAGCATGTGAACTGGAGGAGAAATGAATGGAGCAATGTTCTTTTTTCTGACGAGTCCCGTTTTTCTGTTCATCCGGATAATAGCCGTATTTTCATCTGGAGGGACCGTGGCAGTAGGAATAATCCTGCGTTCGTGCACGAAAGTATCAGACTTGTCGGTGGGGGAGTGTTGGTGTATGGTGGCATCTCCATTGACGGGCGCACAGACCTCTACATCATTCGAGATGGACTTCTGACTACTCGTCGATATAGGGATGAGATCCTCAGAGCTATTGTAGTTCTTTTACTCTGCAGTAATCGGAGATGACTTCCTTTTAATGGACGATAACTGCAAGCCACATCGTGCTAACCTGGTGGAGGATTTCCTTTTCGAGGAAAGAATCGTACGAATGGAATGCCCAGAGTGTACTCCTGACATGAAACCGATAGAGCACGTTTGGGACGCTCTAGAAGACGAATTGTTGGCCGCCAAACACCCCCACAAACTCTCCAAGAACTGGAAAGAGCTCTTCTGGAAGAGTGGGACAGAATACCCCAACTCGTGATTAATAGCCTCTTTGACTCCATGCCTCAAAGGTGCTCAACGTTGCTGGCCGTCCGTGGAAACCATACCCCCTACTGAAAATGATTTCCTTCGAAGAAAACACCTTTTCTTATTCTTTTCTTCTCATATGCGCAAATTGTGTTTTTTTCCTTTTGTACACAAATGCGCAATAAAATGCATTTTTTTCTGCCAAACATGTGTAATTTATTCTCATATAACCTACTACGTCTGTCGACCATATATCAATCAGCTAAAAAGTTTTCCAGCCACAAGATCAACCTAAAACCGAAATATCCTTTAATTATTTTGAGCAGTATATATATATATATATATATATATATATATATATATATATATATATATATATATATATATATATATATGTAAGGATAATTAAATTAGATTAAAAATTAAATTCCCTATCTAGCACTTGACTCATCTTTCTCAGTTCCCATGTTCAAGTATCAAACTAATCACCCATTTATTTCTTCTGAACATATGGCCTAGCCAATAAACATGTCTAAATTCCAGATCGTTAGATTTAATAGTCAACATATGTCAGCATTAACTTGCAAGCAACCTCTTCAAAGCAGCGATACTTACCATATGTTTTTCAAGAGTTATTCACTTGAAACCACCACCATGGCGTGCTTTTTACTCCCTGCTCTTAGCGTGAGAAGAGATGTCGAAACGATTGAATACAAATCTTCTTTTTTAAACTTTAATCTGATTCTGTCTTAAAAATCATGACAGAATTAAAGCCGGTATGATCTTTGTCTGCGATCTTAATGTAAAAATATTTTTTTTATAAAATATTTTAATATAAAAATGAACGCCAACTGCGGTAATAAATGAATTGGAGAATTTGAAGGAACAACGAATGCACCGTATGCCTATATATGAAGACGTCGGATTGCCGGAATAAAAAATGACACGGAAAAAAAAATCGCGCTAATAATCTTCGGAAGAACATCGCTCTTAACACCGAGGAGAATGCAGTGTTTACCGCCGAACGATATTCGGTCTTTGCTGAAGAGGCCATCCAGTTTACCGTGAATGGAAGAAACATTCTAATGGAGAGAAAAAGGGGAAAAAAAAGAGAGAAGCGTGAATCCCCCGTGATGAAAGACGTCACTTCCTTTCGCCAGAAAAATAAAAGAAAAAATCTTCTTCGCCGGAAAGTCTGCACGGTAATATTGTGAATTTGACCGCCATATAATAATAGTGAAGTACCAACATTGAAAGAAAAATAAATTAATTAAATTTTACTAGTGAAATAGCGTGACAGCAGCATCTGGATTAATGTTCACCAAGGACTTCTGCCGTTGAGAAGTGGAGGTCAGTTAGATTATATATTTCCAATTGTAGTAACATTGAAGTAACTGAGTTTTGTTGAACAGAACTTTGCAAAAAAGAATAATATATGATATGATATGGTATTTAATTTTTATAATATAGTTGTGTTATAAATGAGATATTTTCTTTATATTTTAATTGAGAAAACAAAGTATATTGGTTTAGTCATACAAAATTTTGAGAAATTTTAATATACTTCTCATAATTTTATCTTAAGATGTCGAATGAGTTAAGAGTTATGATAGAAATTGGTGTTTGCAAGTGAAAGATATAAATTACGTTTTTAGAAAAATGACTAATGAGAGAACTAATATTAGAGATATTGATTTTTATAAGAAACAAAAGTAAAGTCAAGTTGTATTCTTTTTTCTCCATTGAATTCAATTGTTTTGTTAATTATTTTATTCAGCAATAATCTTATTGCATGTCATTAATTTTTTTTTATTTTGAAATTGTGTGTTTTGATATACCGGCCATATATCAGGATTCACTATTTCTCGAAAATTTCCTTATCTAAAATTAAAATTAATTTAATAACTTGAAGTTTATTTTTGGATATTATACAGTGGATAAGGGAGAATACAATCATTATAATTTTGTATATGTCTCGAAACATTAAGAGGACAAACTTGTTTAGTTTGATATGTACACCTCTCATTGTTTCTTATCAGCATCCCTGAACATCTGTGAGTTGATCACGCAGATTTCTCAGAGAGATGTGTTCAAAATTAAGTAAGGTGATACAGTTTATATTAGTGAATGTGTGATGTAAGAGAAAATCAAGAATTTTTGTCTATGAAACGAATTTTTAGAAGGTTACGGAAAGATTCAAAATATTGTATGCGATATTGTTAAGTTACAGTGAATATTGCGAAAATTTTCATACATACTAAAAGTTATTATTGAAGTGAGTCCACTTTTCCGACTCAAAAATAATAAAAAAATGCTCTTATATTCTTGTATTCTTTTATTCCTATATTCTTATAATTTTTATATTTTATAACGCATGTGAAATAAAATATTGTTTATTGTGTTGAATAGTGCATATAAGTTGTGTGTTATACACCGTTTTCATATTATTAATAATTTCATTTTATTAGTGTCTATATTTTTTTTTTTATCTTTTTAAAAAATGTATTTCATATATGCAGAATATGTGTAACAATATAAGGTATTACTACGATGGCGCCAGAGTAAATTTTTACACAAAATTATTATTTTAATATTTGTATGATTTCATGTATTTTTATATTTACTATCTTATTGTTTGATATATTATTTTCCAACATATTTTTTTTTGAAAATATTATCTGCTAGCTATAATATAAATCTATTATTATGAAGGAATAGGAGAAAACGCGAGCTCTTTTTCTGGATGTCGAATAGATTTAAACAAGCTAATCTTCAATTATATGTATGGAAATTAATTTTTATCAATTAATATGTTGGAAGTGTCCTTACTGTGTTTGTTGTTATAGTTTCGTTTATTGTATTGCATCTTGATTTTAGTATTCCTATTGCTTAAATATTTCTACTGTGTGTAATTTGTCTTTCTTAATCATGTTATGTATTGTTTTGTGTTTGTTGAGAATTGATTAAGTTTGTAAAGAGAGAAAAAATCACGCCATGACTCCCTTTTAAAATTGGGGGGCAAATGTAAGGATAATTAAATTAGATTAAAAATTAAATTCCCTATCTAGCACTTGACTCATCTTTCTCAGTCCCCATATTCAAGTATCAAACTAATCACCCATTTATTTCTTCCGAACATATGGCCTAGCTAATAAACATGTCTAAATTCCAGATCGTTAGATTTAATAGTCAACATATGTCAGCATTAACTTGCAAGCAACCTCTTCAAAGCAGCGATACTTACCATATGTTTTTCAAGTGTTATCCACTTGAAACCACCACTATGGCGTGCTTTTTACTCCCTGCTCTTAGCGTGAAAAGAGATGTCGAAACGATTGAATAAAGATCTTTTTTTTAAAACTTTAATCTGATTCTGTCTTAAAAATCAGGACATATATATATATATGTATACAAAATAAGTCGTGGCTTTGTCCATGAGTGTATATATACATATATATATATAGACTCATGGACAAAAAATTAGCGCACCAAGACGAAGTCGTCAAAATAAAACAAAATTTTACATACGTAATGACTACTTTGATATAAGTAAATTATTTGAAAATCAAAGAAAAAGGATCATTTATTTTAGAGAAAAAGGCTGAAGAACGAAGGATTTATAACCATGTTGAAACCCCTTTAGCATGAATGCATGATGCGATACGATCGGGCATTGAGGCTTACAAGTTCTGTATGATGAAACATTTCGTTCCATATTTTCTCTAACCTTAGCTTTAGTTCGTTTAAACTCGTGGGATGCCCAACTCACCGTCCCAAATGATCCCAGATAAGCTCGATTGGAGACAAATGTGGGGATCGGGCAGGCCAAGAAAGGATAGTAACAGTGCAGAGACAGTCTTGTGACACCCTTGACGTGTGACGCGGATCATTGTCTTGTTGAAAAATGGCTCCTGGGAGCCGTTGCATGAGTGGCAACACATGTAGTTGCAGGATGTTATAAACGTACCGCTGGGCTGCCATGGTGCCACAGATCAATAATAGGGGTGACCGTGTATTGTAGGCATTGACACTCCATACAATCACATAAGCTGTGGAAGCAGTGTGTAGCTGTAAGCAAAGATAGGCTTGAGGCGTTCACCCCGGAGTCTCCACACACAAACACGATTGTCTTCATTGAGATTGAATCTCGATTTGTCGCTAAAGACGATCTGTTTCCATTCCCCTGCAGTCCAATTTCCTCGTGCGTGGCACCACTCCAAACGGAGGAGTCGAGGGGTGGGTGGCGTCAAGTGCAGACCATGCAATGTACGCCATGATCCCTAATGTCCTTGAGCCAGGTGCCATTGTATGGTTTGAGAAAACACAAGGGCCCCTAATGAAGGTGTTACATGTGCCAGGATGGCGGCCGATGAAGCAGTTGGCTGTACTCGTGCATTTCTTACGATTGGACGGTCTTCTCAACGACTGGTCTGTCGAGAGTGTCCTTAGCCTGGTCTTCGTTTAAGTGACAATTTCCATATCTACTGGTCCCAACATAATCAAAGTGGCCTAATTGACGAGCTACTCGCCTAGCTGACTACCCAGCTTCTATCATGCCGATGATTCTACCCCTCTCAAAATGCGACAGCTGCTCATATTGTCTTCGAAAACGGTGTAATGGCATGTCTACGTCAGCTCTTCCTTTGTAAAACGATTTAGCGCACTCCAACCAGCTTTTTTTATCTGTTTTATACTCCACCGAGAACGACGATAAACGCCCTCTACCAGCTATATGTAATGCGCAATCACTCTGCATTTCTAATCATTTGCATGTCTGCCTGACATGTACCTTCACGCTAAGTTTCGTTACGATCCCGCAATTACTTCTTGGTGTGCTAATTTTTTTGTCCAAGAATGTCTTAAATTTTTGCAAAGTGTGCATTATAGGCCATGCTAAGATATTACTTCATTTTTGTCTCTCAAATAATTCATAATAATAATCAATAAAAAGATATTATTTTTAATCAGTTGTAATTTGCTTTGAATGTGAAATGTATGTCAAAGCTAATACACTTAATTCAAGTGATGTCGTCGATACATGATTACTACAAATACTTGTTTCCATACTACGAGCTCATAAATTCATGTAATGTTTTTGTCACATGTTAATTGCAATCACGTGCTTGCTGCCAATCTTTGCATGTGTTTCGGATTCACCTGCCGTCCTTCAAATAATACTCTTTGCAAAATTATTCTTTAACAGTGGTTTGAGTTTAAAAATGTTAATGCAAATGCTATTTAAAGCCTGGTGAGAGGTGAGTTAAAGTTAATCGGTATTCGTGAGTCGTTCGTTCTCAAGTTATGATTCGAGCTATAACTTCCCTTCGGAGAATTGAAAATATTAGAGAAGCTGATTTAAAAAGGACTGTAGTTAGAAAGAGCTGGCAAGTGATCTGCAAGCGGATCAAGTAATAACTGTTTATTGGACAGCCTTATAAGTCAGATTAAGAAATTAATTAGGGTTGTTGAATTAATCATAAATTGATCGTAAAATGATTAGTCTGAAATAAAAGAAATTACTTTTAGTAACAATGCATGTGTGCTTCTTCGATCGCCCAAACCACACATACAACCTCCGGGATGTCATACATGCGTTTCGTTGTTGCCAACTTGTGCAAATTCTTTTAAAATGTATATATTTGTAAATAATAATAATACACATAGGCACATAATCTGAGCTTGATTTACAATTGAACGTATAATAATTTTTTTTTTAATTTTAAAAAGCCTTTTTTGAAGAATCTTATTATTTGAACATTTTTTTTATTTCTAATGGGATGCGAATTGATCATTAACCATTGTAGACCTAATACTTCCCCCAGAAGCTGGTATCCCTTTTTAGTGCATTGCCCTATAGGCGGATACCAATCGCCGCAGGTAATTTTGACGCCCAGTTTGCTCCCTAGTGGAAGGCACCTGATCTCTAACGATACGAACATGTACCAGGATTTAATTTTGCCGAAAGCATCCAGGCCAAACAGATACTTTAGGGATCTTTTACATGCCGTATAATCATACGACTTGGCCGCTGTCGATTTTCTGCATCATTAAAATCCACCAACTTGGGTCTGGGTCGAACCCTTAACCTTGGGTGCAGGAGGCCAGCGACAAACCAACCACGCACCCAGCTGACGTATTTGAACATCTTTGCATCCATTTATCAAACCTGAAACTTCAATTACATTTTACAAAACAAATTCAATTAAAATGCCAGTTTTAAATTCAATGGAGAACATGTGATTGTATTTATCATATGATTGTCATGAATTAAGCACATTAATTATCCGAAGAGCAATAATTAATTATAGATAATGTAATTAAAATGTTGTCATATAATTTCTGTCAAGCCTTGAAGAAATCGAAAAAAACTTTTAATTTAAATGATTAAATTTCTTAGGGAACATATGTTAAGCTTTTATATAAGCATGTAGCCAGGAATGAAATAAAAAAATATTTTCATTTCACTATGTTAGCTATGTATTTACAGTAAAATGAAATTGAAAATTCTTTAAATAATTTACTTTTTAAACCATGGGTTCTAATTTTTTAAAAAAATATTTTTAAATAACTTACGCCATTATCTATATAATAGTACACGTAAAACCTATTGCTTATTTTTAACATCATATAATGACTTCAGTGTAACATCTAACATTTTTCTTTTAATTTAATATGAAATTAAGTATAATTCCAATAAATAAAACCTCTATACAAAAACCTTTTTTGAAGCTTTTTCAGATTTAAAGCAGAAATTATGGCATACAATTAAATATTAATTGCTTAAATTAAACTGATAAATTTAATAACGGCCCTAGCCAGTAATATAAGGCGCTTGAAACAATTTTTAAATCTCACCTGCAATTAAGCTATGTTGACAGAAATCCTAATCTGCATTTTAGCAAAACAATTTTTTTAGTTTCTTTTAGTACGTAAACAAAGGTTTAAAAAGATATTGTAGTTTTTTTCAGTGTATCTCACACCTTCTAAACGCGAATGAAGATTTAGTACGAAAGACAGTAATCCAATTATGCGCTATTGTAACAACTAGCAAATTTAATTGAAAAACAAAATAACAGATTTCTGGAATGAATGAACTTCTAATTAAGCAGATTGGTCCTCTTTTTAATTTCCAAAAACTTGGTGATAGAAGTAAGGAATTAACAAGAATGAAGAAAGACCAAGTTAATTGATTTTATTTAGTAAAAGAGTAAAAGGCGAGATTGATAAAACAGGAATTTCGGCAAGGGAATTTTTTAAAAAAAATGTTTTATTTTTGAATTTCTCTATCTACAACCTCAATAAAACTGATTTTGTTTGGCTAGAGATTTTCTTTTTTTTTTGCGTAACTTAATTAGTTATTTTCCTTTTCCTGTTTTTTCAGCAGAAAAAGAATTTCTAAAAAGGAAAGAAATGTCAATTAGCTATCAGATTTTTCAAAACCCACACTTAGAAGAAAAACATGTTTCTCATGCTCAAAATTTGAATGTTACCGTAGTTCAGATTCTCTACTATTAATTCACACTCTCCCTATATATATATATATATATATATATATATAATAAATATATCGTGTTCAAATTTTTAATCATTAATAAAATACTTTTTACTCATCCACTCCAGTTCAAATACATTTTTTTAAACTTGTAGTGAATGGCACTTGATGTTAATACAGTTTTTTTCAAATTTTAATTCATGAAGTAAATAAAAAAACAAGTAATACAAAAAAAATTTGAAAGTCAATTCCTACTTAGATCAACAAAGAAAAATTTTATTTTAGCTACTTTTTATTAAATAGTTACAGTTAATGTTAATATGTTTATACATATGACAGAATCACTATATTAAGTGGTAATTAATTTTTATTAATTATCATTAAAGCATCGTATGTTATCCAAAACAATCGTGTCTATAATATTTCGGTTCAACTGAACGCTTTAAAATGTGATTAAAAAGCCTTTTCAAGTTTTGATACAATTCGCCAAAAGGGTCGCTAAGTCGCCAAAAATGATGCCAACGTGGCTGTCTTTGTAATTCTTTAAATAATTAGTTTTAATCAAATAGTTTATAATAATTATAGCTAAATTACTGTATTTTCATCCAAAATAATCTTGTATATAAAATTTCAGCTCAATTGAGCGCTTTAAAATGTATTTTATTAACGATTAAAAATTCGACCAAGAAAAATAAATAAATAAATAGATAAATATATAGAGATTGTGAGCTAATAGTAGGAATTGAATGAAAAAAATAATATTAGTCCAACACCATATATAAAAAGGAAATTTGTTCGGTGTGCCCTTGTAGCGCAATGGATAACGCTTTGAACTTTTAGTCCACAGGTCGTGAGTTCAAATCTCACCTATGATTGAATTACTTCTGAGTATGTGATTTATTTTTACTATACTATTTTATTGGAATAATTAAATTTATCTAATGAATAAATAGTAGCAAAAAAAATCAAAAACTATAGTCCAACACCACATATAGAAAGGAAAATGGAAAATTGCGAGGAAAATCATTTCTATTTTGCCACTTAATATTGTGATTCTATCATATGTATATACATATTTATATTATTTGCAATTATTGAATAATTTTTTTTCTTTGTTGTCCTAAGTAGGAATTGACTTTAAAAAAAATTATATTGTTTGTTTTATTAATTAGAATTAAATGTTATGATTAATATTCAATAATAACAAAGGCATTATAATAATTAATGTATGTTTTAAAAGTTTTTAGGGTTTATTTGAGTTTCTGTTTTGTCATTGAGTTGTTTTCTTCCATCTCTATTTTAACACATTGTCTAACTGTTGCTACTCCTCTAAATTTATCAGCTATACATCTTGGCTTATAACAAAATTATATACATCGTTATTAATTCTGGTAATATAGTGTAAATCAAAAATCTCTCACACTCTCTTAATCTGATCATATATATATATATATATATATATATATTTGCAATTAAATATATGTTTGTTCGGATAAATTGGAAATGATTTTCTGAATTCATTTATATGACTATTTACCTCAGTTAATTGCAACGTGCAACCATCATAGTTCAGAAGATGTAGAGGCAATATTCCAGTTCCCGCCAAGTGTTGTTAAAAATGTTTTTTTTTACACTGCATTTTTTTCCTCTTATACATTACATGCAATCATTTTATTCTCTTGCATCAGGAGAGTTAACTAATTTACGCTGAACATTCATGGACGAGTTCGTTTCATGAAACCTAAGCACAATTGGGCTTTGTCCGGAATTGCTCCCATTTCGGCCGTAAAGGATGTATACCTTACAAATGTTTTCCTGTGTCCCTCTTGAAGGGACACTTCCGTCTTCAATTATACAAAAAATCTGTTAAAACTGACCTATCCAGAGATACAAAGGCTATTTTGTTACATAAAACTGTTATTTTGGACTTAGTTTTTATACTCCGGGCAAGACGTTTGGCTTACTTCTTTATGAATAGGAAGAATTCCAAACAATCCAGCTTTTTTTTCTTTTTTTTTTGGGGGAGGGGAGTTCTAAAAACAAGATGCGTTGGTCTCTTACAAACGAAAAAAGAAATACAAACATGTCTGGGTTGTTTCAACTCTCCATAATGATAGAAAATCGACAAAACCACCTGTAATACTGCCAAGTCCGTAATAATAACTTTTCACAGTCTTTCTAGAGGAGGTGTAGATTCTGCTAATTATATAAGATCTTCTATTTTATGCCCATAATAAGTTATCGATAACCTTTGGCAGATTTGTTTTTCTCTATTAAGCATTGAAAGAATAATTTTTTAAATTGTTATTTCCGACATGCGCAAGAAATAATTTATGACAGGAGATCCAGTGCATATAATTGGTTGTACTTTTGAATATGATACTGGGATGATTTCATTAATTGCGTCCTTTTTCGATTTTTTACATCGCTGATAACTTTAATTTTTTTACATTTTATGCAGTAAATATTCCATGAAATCAAAAAATGTTTCAGAAAAACCTATTTTTATGTGTAATAAAAGAGATGCCAGTCTGATTGCCACTTCCTGCTACAATCGCCTTTTACATCACTCACATCGCTGATTTTTCTCTTACAAAGGTGACGTACAATACTGTTCACATTGTTGCATGGAACTGCCTCTCAACGCAAAATTCTTTAGTAAAGAAATAATATTATAACAAAATACTGTTGACACTGAACATTTCATGCCGATAATAATAAATCTATGCTTGTTTTGGATTATAGTTCATTCTTCTCTTTTCAATTGAGTATTATTGACGATGATTTAAATGCTGACCTACCAACGCATTTATGCCTATAGACCAATACATGAACAGCCTTAAATATATCTGCCTATATAAACATTTCCAAAAGAATAATTAACACGCAAAATATTAAATATTCCCAGCATTAAAATAATAATTTAAAATTGCCAATTTAATTCCTGCAATGTAATTTACCGTACTATGCTAACAATTTAATACTAGCTAAAAAATCTCTAATTATTCAATACTACTGCCTCTGGACTAATTTATGAACTGATGTTTCTAAACTTATTTAAGGTATACTACTTCGTTCGCGGAGCCATGATTTTAAAAAAACGCATAAATGGATTATTTTAATGATATTTAGTGTCATTTAGATTAGAATACATCCATAAAATTGTTTGAAGGACATTTTGACAAAAAAAAAAATTTAAATATAATATTTTGGCGAAAAATTAACTTATAATAATCTTTTTTTTCAAATGTTCTCCTTTTGTGAAAAATGGTTCTATTATAATAATATTATCTTTATATCTCAGAGCTCTCTACAGAGGTTCAACTAGAATTTTTGAAAAAATTCACATTATTTTCAGAGTTACCACCAATTGAAATAATTATTGGCGTTTTTTTTCTTAAAATTGCCCCCCTCTGTTGTCGTAAAACATGAATAAACCCACTTTTAAGTTATGTATTTCAAAAATTCTAGTTGAGCCTCTGTAGAGAGAGGTCTGAGCTATATACAGGCAAAATATTATTCTAATAGAAGCATTTTTCACAAAAGGAGAACATTTGGAAAAACAATTATTCTAAGCTAATTTTTGCGTAAAAATATTGTATTTAAATAATTTTTGGTGAAAATGTCCTTAAAATAATTTTATGCATATATTCTTATCTAAGTGACACTAAATATCATGAAAATTATCCATTTATGCGCTTTTCAAAATCACGGTTCCGAACGTAGTCGGATACCTTAAATTTAGAAACATCTCAGAACGCGTAATCGACTAACTGCGTCATTGCGATTCACAAAATAAGGTTTATAATCCATGAGAAAAATATATTAATCGATAAATGAGAGAAAAATATATTAATCGATATCGGTTATTTAATTTGACACAAAGCAATTTGATTTTAATTTGATATATAACTGAATGAGCTGACGATTGCCTCTTGTATCTTTCAACCCCATGATCGAGCCAAGTCGACCAGTGCAGAGAAAGTACATTTCTTTAGCGTCACATTCTTCATCACGCAAACTACATCACAACATCACCATCCTGGACTTTCTTCAGTACTCTACCTAACAATCAACCATCACCAGTGGCGCACACTTGGAGGAGGAGTCCTGGGGGGTCCGGACCCCTCCCCCAAAGCCCTTGATTTTTTCCGATTGATTATAGTTCTATTTAATTAAGTATTTATTATTAATGATTAATTTTATTAATTAATGCTAATTACTTATTTAATAAATAGTTTTTTACTCTGTTTTGTTCCCGAATATCGACAAAATCAAAAGGAGCATGATACAAGAATGGTGAACTTTCGACCCCGGAGCCCCCGCCCCCTTGAAAAATTCCTGTGTGCGCTACTGGCCATCACTTACCCATTATTACAACAAACCAGTGGGTAGCCTAGTGGTTAGGGCATTGGACTCCAGACCGGAAGGCCAGGGTTCGATGCCCGATGCCACCAAACACCCTCCGAGTACACACGGAGTACGTGCTCATTAAATCAGTGGGTCCGTAGTCTTGTGGTCTTAATCACGAGCGCAGGGACTGGAGAATATTTCCCTCCCCTTCAGTCTACATGCAGAAATTGTGGAGGTGGAGATAGAGGTCGTGTCGCCATCTATCGTCCCTTCGGGGAATTTCGCCGAGCTAAAATCGTACTGTCACCTGTATGGTGCTCAAGGCCAACGACAGGCGTACCTCTTGCCCATGCCACGATGAATTTCGTGGGCCTCGATCTGACTACGTCAGACAGGTGGCATTAGAAAACAACAACAACAATTTAGTTCTAATACAATTTATTAATGAATTTTTGAGGTAATGATTGCCTCTCGTATTTTGCAGACCCACAAGCCTTGTGAAAGGGACAAGTCGACATAATCAGCGAGAAACACAGCTCTTGGGCGTGACTACCTTGAGGCTCCCCTGCTCTGGAGGACACCGAATAGAACCAACGCAATCTCTTCTACCTAACCCACTTCTACCTCTTGTAATACCCCCCATAACAATCCACTACCACCTACCTGGTATTAAGAAAACCAAAACAATTAGGTTCTAATTTGACTTATTAATGAACTAATAAATGTGCAGACAATATCCCCTCGCATTTTTAGACCCGTAATAGTAATCAACATGCTCAGGAAAACGCCACAATTCTTGAGAGTGACTACAGGCATATTCCTCAAGGATGGAGGACACGGGGTTGGAAAACAACACAATCATCCCTCACCTAACCTACATCCACACTACTAAATTCAACCTCCTGCAATACCCCACAGGATAACCCCTCACCACCTACCTAGTACGAAGATAAACCAAAGCAATTGGGTTCTAATTTGATTTATCGATTAACTAGTTAGGGGGCAGACGATTGTCTCTAGTATTTTTATAGACTCGCAAGCTATGTGGACCTTTCCAGTGCTCAATGAGAAACACAGTTTTTGAGCGTGACTACAGGGAAGCTCCTCGGCCCTGGAGGACGCCGGGTGGAAACCAACCCAATCCCTCCTACCTAACCCACTTGTACCTTTTGCAATATCCCCACATGACAATCAACACCCCCCCCCTACTTTGCTTTAAGATAAACGAAGGCAATTGGGTGCTTATTTGATTTATTGATTAATTAGTTAGGGGGCAGACAACTGTCTCTAGTATTTTCATAGATTCGCAAGCCCTGTGGACGTTTCTAGGCGATCTGCTCAGTGAGAAGCACAGTTCTTGAGCGTGACTACAGGGAAACTCCTCGGGCCTGGAGCACACCGGGTAGATACCTACACAACTTTAGACCCCCTTGCAATACCCCCACACGACAATCCCCCATCACCTGCAAGACAAACCAAAGCAATTGTCTTCTAATTTGACTTATTAATGCATTAATGAGTGCGCTGACAAAATCCCCTCGCATTTTTCAGACCCTCAAATCTCATTCTTGAGCACGACTACAGGTAGGCTCCTCGGCCCTAGAGGATTCCGAGTGAAAAACAACACAATAACCCAGCGACACACAACCTGCGGCCCACCAAGCCTTTTTTAATGGCCCAGTTATGGTCCATTGTTCTGATTCTTTATCAAGAAATCAAATGTATCAATTTTGCTTTTTACTGTCGGTGTCACACGGGTGCTAATTGATATTCGTTTTCAACTTTGGACGCTTAGTGATAACATAAAATAGTGGAATAGCAACAATTTTATGGGTGGAACTATAATTTTCAATTACCTTTCACATCTAACAAGCGAAAAATATTCGGAATGTATCAGTAATTGTTTGATTTGTTATATACGAAAGTGCTGTATTTAAAAAATACCATTAAACAGGAATCATTCAATGACACTTTTCCTCGAAGATCTCTTTCAAGAGGTTATAAATAGCCTTCATTGAATAATATTTCCAAGAGCAACCAAGTGTTTTGTCAGTGGTAATATCACAGTGGTAACAAAAACATTTTATGAAGTTTGTTATATTACTGGTAATCATATGAAACCGTTTACTGATGCAGAAATAGTGAAGAAGTGTTTCTTAGATGCTTCTAATTCAGTGTTAGAGACAAAAATAAAAAATATAAAAAAATAATAATTAAAAGAAGGGCAAAACAGGAGTTACAATATTTTGATCAATTTTTCACATTTTAAAGTTCCAATGTTATCTTGGTCTTAAAGACCCCCCACACACACACACCCATTTATCCTCATATTGCGGCCCGCGTGAAATAACTAACATATGAATGCAGCCCGTGTGAATTGATGACCCCTGCAATAACCCCTCGTCTAACCCTACTCTATTCTACCTACCTCCACCCTCTACAATACTCCGCATCACGATCTACCCCCACCAATCTGGTATTAAGGTAAACCGAAGTATTTGGGATCTAATTTGATTTATTATTTCTACTAATGAATTAGTGAAGGAACTGACGATTATATATTATATATATATATATATATATATATTATATATATATATATATATATATATATATAATATATATAATATATATATATATAATATATATATATATATATATATATATATATATATATATATATATATATATATATATATATATATACCTATATTATTTTACAAACGGCGACTTCTATGTATTTGTAAAACTTGCCTATGGTTAATAACTTAAGTCAATCGTACATTGACTCTGCTTAGAAAACTTACAAGTCGTTATTTGCGTTTGAAACTTGAAATTCCAGAAATCCGTTGTGCTAAATGAAAAGCCAGCAGTGCAAAATCCGATGTGGGAAAATAATTTCCCATCAATTTTTAAAAATTAATGAATTTGGTGAATGTATACTTCTTAAGGCCTTATAAAAGGTTCACTGCAATTAGAATGTATTTAGAATTTCACAGAATTTCACATTAATTAACATATTTTGATTACACTTTATATCAGTAAAGTTTGAGTTTCCGTATTAAATATAATGTTATCGTATGAAAAATATCAATTTCTTTTTAAAGCATTTTACCAGCAAATTCTTTTCCATTAAAGCCCCATCTAAACTTGTAACTAGCATAAAAAGAATCTAATTTCAATTAAATTAGTTAACTTAATATAAAATATACAGCATATAGGTTAGAACAATGGATATATAGTAATATTTCCTTAATGTCAACCCTTTATTTACCACATTATGATTTTCTGTAGTTTTTTTCATGCAATACTTTTTTTTGAACCACTACATTGAAAATTAAGGGATATGCATAAAAAAATATGAAACTTTAGGAAATGTAATTAGTTAAGAGCTAATAAGTTAATTAAAGATATTCAACTGTAAATAAATTTTTTATACACACTATTCACAAATCACTTTCTGTGGTCTTCATTAACATACAAAAAAACAAGACACTTGCCTTTTGACATGAACTATTATTTTTGAACGAAAATGACAATCTTCGTAATCCGCGGAAAACGCCGTCAGCTGAAAACGCAATTTCTACTATAAAACTATTCGCCTTCTCCATTAAAATACTCATGATAGAGCTCGTGCTGTCATATATCTTGGAAGAGGGAATTTAAAGGAATATTCCTGAGAAGTACCGTCAGAGTATTTAAAAATAGTTATTCTATGTAATTTTAAAGTGAGTGGTACTTATAAGTACAGTCGGCAGATGAAGGGTTAAACCAGTCGCCTCAAACACACAATTTTCAACAAAAACCACCCTAAATAACTAGAAACATACCTCAAAACTATTTAACGATCAATACTAGAAGTCATCTTTCGCAACGACAAAAATTTTTTCAGAAAGAGCTTTCAAAGAGCAAAACTCATGCGCTGCCATTTCCTTACGGGGACGAATATCAGCAATTTAAAGTAACCTCTGATAAAATTCACTCAGCGCTAATTTGAAACTCTGATGCGTCCCCAAAGATTAATTAGTCAAGCCTTTCGATCTTTCGAAAAGGGGTTTTTATTACCAAAACACGGAATTCGCGGAGAGAAAAAGGAAGAGGTTACAGGAAAAGATCGCTGTAACGCAAATGCTTTTGGGGGACATTAAAATTTCCTTGCTTCCCGAGTAATGTCGATGGAGCGTAATAAAATGTAAGATTAAAGAGAAAAACCTCTAACATGGGATATTCAGCTCTAAATGCTCTATAAATCACTTGAGAATAACTTCGAGAAGAGACGCTTATTTTCTTTCTTATTACTAATGCATCGATCTGATGTCAAGAATTTATTCGTGCGTTTCAGTTTTATTTACGTAATACTGCTAGAGTTGAAGTGAAGTAAGTCGGAGATAAATTTATGTTTTATAAAGCCCCAATAATGTCTTCATTTATGTTGTTGTGATATTTAAATTTTCACACACTGGGCTTCTGAGTGTCATCTAAGAAAACCATAAACTTTATTGCTCAGATAGTAATTGAGATAGTTAGTAGGCACGCTAGGCATATGCCTAGGGCGCAAAAAATTGGAGGAAGAAAAAATTAATTTTACAGAGAACGTACAACCGCCTATTGTTTATTTAAAACCTAATTATTCTCTTTCATTTTAAATCGTAATTATCTGATCTTCGTTTCGCTATCGGTCCAATTATTATGTAAATCTCACTTGGCTTTTCTTCCCAAATCATATTTTGTTTCATGTATACGGTTATTAAAATGTTCTCAAAATTCGAAATAAAATCTTTATAGCTGCATTTCTCAAACTGTGGGGCACGCCCCCCTTGAAGGGCGTGATAACCCTACTTGGAGAGGGGGCGAGCATATTGCGAAAGAAATAAAAAGTTGATGATTTGTAAGTTCATACGATAATGTATATTCTAAACTGTGATTACATATAATTATATTAATTTACTGTACTCATTTACAAAAGGATGGGGGCAGCGTCCGTGATGCAAAAAGGTAAGAAATGAACAAGAGTGACCAAACCATATCACTCTTTTTCCTAACGGCTGTCGAATACGTGTCCGGGACACAGCGGGTTCATAGGTGGTGGATAATGGAAGGACTCTCCAATAAGAAGACAAATAAAAGGAAAAATAGTAAGAGAGTGGAGGGAAAATCCCTCCCGAACCAAAACTGGTAAGGTATGAACTGAAGGAGGGGAGGGGCGCAACAATTTGAAGTGCATAGTGTGCCGGGGAGGTTAAAAACGGCTCTGGTAGTTAGTGAAGATGAGATTTACTATCCTAAAATAAACAAATATGCTAGTATTATTTATGTGATCTTAAATGCAAAAGAATAATTTAAGCCATTAAAAAGAAATACTTTATGATATACATTACAGCTGTAAATATTCAATAAATGTTACGAAAAGCATATATTTACGATGTGCAGAATTCATTTCAGTAGGCTTTTATGCACAAAGTGCTTGCTTTTATTTATAAAAAAAATTACAACACAATCAATCCAGAATTCACATCCAGGATTTTTATATATTGTTTTAATCAAATTTTCAACACATTAAACAATCAAACTCCGACTAAAAGAATCCAGATAACCAATATAGAGAAAAAAAATCCCATTATATTTTTAACAACCCCAAATATAATGAGTCAAGTTCTCATGTAATCTCATTTTTCCAACCAATCAGTTCATGTGCTTTACTGTTGCCAACTTTTGCTTTTTCCCGAAAATTTCTATTAAAAATTACATATTTGTTAACAATAGTAAGGCCAAAATGCACTTGAATTAAAAAAGTACCCGTCTAGTACAAGAACTTTTTTCTATATATTGAAAAGCTTTTTGAAGAATCTCACAATTATTAGACATTCTAACCGCATTATTAAATTTCAAATTTTACACAGATTTTTTTCAAGCCACACAAGTCTATGCAAACTTTTAATTCAACGAAAAACACGTGATAACAATTATCATCTGACTACCATGAGCTTAACCCAGTTTGAGGACATGATAAAAATATCTACTAATACACTGATGGTAAACAAAGTAAAATAAATATCGAAGTGAACGAAATGCAATTGAAACTGTGGCAAAATTTTAATGAGTAGTTTTGAAGTTTATATATAGATAGCGTTAGAAGTAACTGAATGCATTCTACTGTAATTGGCACAGAGAGAGTAAAGATAAGACATCAGTTATCTAGTATAATTTTTTAAAAATCGGATTCCAATTATTTGTAGAAAGCCAAGCTTATTCATGCAATCTTAATACGAGATTCAGGATCTAATACAACTGAAATTGGTTGTATGGTGACAGCATTGTGCCAGAAATGATAGTTAATTACAAAAAAAAAAAAAAATATAAAAAAATTTAAGTGAATTCCTACTTAGATCAACAAAGAAAAATTTTATTTTAGCTACTTTTTATTAAATAATTAAAATTAATATAAATATGTATATACATTTGACAGAATCACAACATTAAAGGGTAATTAATTTTTATTCATTATCATTAAAGTATCGTATTTTCATCCTAAACAATCGTGTATATAAAGTTTCAGTTCAACTGAATGCTTTAAAAAGTGATAAAAAAAAACCTTTTCAAGTTTTGACACAAGTCGCCAAAATGATACCAACGTGAGTGTATTTGTAATTCTTTAAATAATTAGTTTTAATAAATTTATTTTTATTAATTATAATTAAATTATTGTATTGTCATCCAAAATAATCAGGTATATAAAATTTCAGCTCAACTGAGCGCTTTAAAATGTATTTTATCAACGATTAAAAATTCCACCAAGATAAATAAATATATAGAGATTGTGAGCTAATAGTAGGAACTGAAAAAATGTGTTACTTTTAATTGAAAAATGTGGGAACAGAAAAAGACGTTGTGGGGCAACGATCATAGAGCAAACGCATGAATAGAGTGCTGTCAATGGCAATCTTCAGCAATAGTAAATTTAAAAATTGTTTGAAAAAAGGAAATAACCGCTTTTCAAGATTCAATAATTAGTTTCATGGTTTTGTTGCTAAATGAAAACTGCAATCACCAAAATCGAGTCCACAACCGCATAAGATTGTGCATAAACCATCAAAATGGGAACCTTTATTTCAAGAAATATGTCATTTGAGGTAATTACTAAATTGTTCTTTAATTTTATTTCTCTATGCATAAAGAGCTTATGCTTGTCAAAGATTCACAGTAGCATTCTATCATGTTTTCTTGGTTGTAACTGTGAAGAACTAAAGAGAATCTCCGATGGCTAGAGGTGCTATTTTATGGCATTTATTAGGACCAGTAGTTCATGTGAAGGATTGGGCAGTAGTTAAAACCAATTTTCCTGTTATATAACATCATGTCCATCCAATGTGGAAGGGAAAAGTACGAGGGTTTTCTTTTTCTATCTCAACAATACTCATATTTATGCTGCAAGGCCCGTCACAAGCTGATGTAATGAACATAAGGATGAAGTGAAAGTTGTGTTGAGGCTTTTGGTTGCCAAGTTTTAACATGATCAAACTTTTATGGGAACCTCTTGAGCAACACAACTGAGAAGATATTTTCCTCCAACTTCAACACTATGATTTGAGAGATATTTTACAAAAAGAGTGATACCATTATCTTGTGTGAGAGATCTATGTACATCTATTCCATTTTGGATTGTTTTATTTATAATGCTCATGGTAGGTTAACACTACATTAAAAAAAATAATCGTTCAGATTTATAACGTTTCAATTATTTTATCAGCATCCTATACGAAGAAGTAATTTTTTTAACTACAAAGAAACAGGAAATTTGGAGCTTCTAAAGGATTTTAAAAATTGAGTAAATTAAAAATATTTTATCAACCATAATCAATGAATATGCATTATCTTCTTAAAAGAATTTGCACTATTATTTGATTGTTATTTTTTGAATTAATAAGCTAGGTTACTGCTTATGTATTTGAATGAATGATGTTAAGTTTGTAATTTTTTTATGAATATATGAAAGCAATTGTGACAATATTGTAAAAATAACATATAATTTTTTGGGAACAAAAAAAAAAAGAAACGAGTCTTACAGTAGTCGCATATGATATTTAACATCTGACATGTTATCGTGGTAAATACGCAAAATTAATTTTTGTCCTGAAAAAAATATGAATCGGGTATGATTGGAAATAATTTTCTATCGAGTAACTATATCTTTCATGAAAATTGTATTTAATTATAACAAAAGAAATAAAAATTATGCAATATTTTATCAAAAAATAATTATTCTTGTTCAATTTGAAGAAGAACGGAGACAATAGACTTTTGATAACTAAAATATGACATATGTGTACTTGTGATTTAAAAGTATTTAAAAACCGTTGAAAAACAGCGTCAATAACAGTACCACTGTTAGTAGTTGAAACATTCTAATTTGTGTTCGTTTCGAGCTTGAGTTCATCATTCAAAAAAGCTATGAGTGGCTCAGCTTTCGGCAAACTTATGGTAAAATTAAACCACTCAAAATCATAGGAAGCGCGAGTGATAGTTTTTTTTAAAAGAGCAGAACAATCTTCGGTATATCCCATTAAGCACCGAATTACTTTTCCACTAATTTCTAGAAAAACCCAGAGGGTCCTGAACTCGCCAATATGGTCACCAAATTGGCAGCAAACTTGGTCACCAAATATGATGCCAACTTGGCTCGATCGCTAAGATAGAGGGAATAATTTTATGAATAGCAGGTCACATTTAAATCGTACTTTGGAAAGACGTATATATGCGTCTAGGGAATATAACGCTTTGGCTCAGGGAGACGTTTATATACGCCGGTGACACTTAAGAAAAAATTGTATTGTAGTTTTATTTTGTCAAAGTATAAGTATTATAGAACTCAAGACATTGTTATTTGTATGGAGGGGGACGTGATAAAAATTATGGTTGAATATTGCGTCGCAAATGTTGAAAATTCGAGAAGTACTGACATACCATCATGATACGAGTTTGAAAGAACTGAGGGGCTCGCAGATATGTCTCTGAATGAGAGTTGTTGATACCGGAAAGGTAGTGACAATTAGTCATTGATTCGTGAGCTTTCAAAAACCAAATTAATATCCAGTTTCATTTTAGAAGAAATGTTTTATAAGTTAATTAGTTAAAAAATACAATTGCGTTTCACTTCGCCTGTATATCTGTTTGTTAATGATATTTAACTGTTATAGTTGCGAGAGAGAGAATCTTCCCGCCATGAATTTAGCTTCTAGATTAATCAATGAGATTAATGAAATTGAGATTAATTTTCCGTTTTGTTTGCAATTTGTTATGGTCATAACACCTACAACTGCGTTGGGTTCGAAATTAGATTACAGGAATTAGAACGTATTAACCAATACAATTATCTGGTTGGCCGTTACAAGTTATGAAAATACATTAAAATCAAAATATATATAGTCAACACTCCATCATCTAATTTAAATATATCAGAATTCTTGAATGCAGACAAGAAGAAAACTTCTGTCATGATCAGGAGGATACATTTCATTTTCTTGTAACTAATGCAGATTTAAATTTGAATACGCCAATTCACTTACAAATAAATATTTAAGAAAGTGTATTGATTTTTTATTGAAACTTACTTCTATTAAAATAAATATTCAAATTATTTTTGATCTACAAGCACAGAGATTTTGGTCCTCACTATTTATATCGTTCATTCAATGAAAATGACTATTTGATTCAAACTTCATCTGTATGAGAGTCTGGCTGTTTGAAGTTCTGAAATTATTTCAGTTAATTCATGATGAGGTATCATACACCGATGCTGGCAAACTAAACATACCTTGAATTTGACGGTATACGAATTCGTTGAGCTATATTATATCCAATAAAAACAGTTGTATTTTTTAAAAAGCTACTGTTAATATTTGTAACAAGATTTATTAATAGATTTTAGACTACTCTTACCTGGACAATGGTATATATGCCCATCTGATCTTGGAGGTCGAGGGGTTCTCTTCACTGTTGCGTATAGGGGCTCCTCCTGCAACTAACAAATATGGGAATCAGAAATATTTTTAAATGGAGCATAACTTATAATTTATTATTAATAAATTTTAGTTAATACGATTTAATAATTCCAGTAACGAGACAATTTTCAATCTTTCAGCCTCATGTTTTTTTACGTACAGGATCCTTTTGATTGAACACCCATACATACCTTTAAAATGTAAATCAAAAACTATTCAACATCTATAAAATATTTAGATCCTCTTAATATGTGTGTTTTCAATTTTTGGTAAAAAAAAAAAAAGATTTTTTATAAGAACGTTTCCGGCAATTTGTTCTTGATCATAACATTTTTTTTTCTTTTAAATCAAGTGTAAAACGACAAAAAAAATTTTGAATGTCAGCAGCATGTTTGTTGTAATATTTACTTATTTTTGAATAAGATGGAATTTATGCATAGAGCTGCATTTCTCAAACTGTGGGTCACGCCCCCCTTGAGGCAGCAGGGTAACCCTACGTGTGGGGAGCGTGATCATATCGAAAAGTCCCAAATAAAAGGTTTGAAATAATTACTAATTTACCGAAAGAAAGCAAAACAAAATACATTCCGACATGATAAAAAATGAAATACCTATACACACTGATATAAGATACTTATAAATGTATCAGTGCGCCAAAAAGTATTTAATAATTAAATTATCAATACTAAATTAAAAGCAGGTTAAGTAATTACTTGTGACTACAATGGGCTTGTCATATAATGCATATATAGATAATATTTGCAGTTTATAAAGTCGCATTGTAGCTATAGCGTCAAAGTATATCATTGTTGCATTTAATACACTGTTGTTGTACGGGGGCGATGAAAATTATGACTGAAAATATGGTCGCAAATATGGAAAGTTTGAGAAGCAATGCCACAGAGCATTGCAATAACATGGTGCATACTACTAAACTCATCGGCGCAGCAGCCCATGAGGACCAAGGCCTACAGTACCAATCTCAGCATTCGTGACCATTGGCGCTGAGGCGCAATAGCAGATGTTGCGGTCAGGTGGTATTTCTCGTCAGGCCGGGTCGTGAAACCCTCAGTGTTTAGTCCCCAAGCAATCTTGGTACTCATTTGTCAATCCACTGAAGGGAGGAAATGCTGAGTCGACCTTGCCCAGCTCGGCGATAGACCCTTTGATCTGTGATTTGGAAGCGCGATATGCTACCACACCACATGTGGTAGCGTATCGCGGAATGTTGATTTCTTAGCAAGAATGATTCTTGCAATGTACTAAAATCATACTTAATATTATTTGAAATATACATATATATATATATATAACTCCTTGAATAAAAGTATTAAAAATTCTCTATTTCATAATTTTAATTTAAATTGTTATTTATTTATTTCAAAATACTTGAAAATGCTTGTTTACAATTAATTTTCACCTTTTGGATGTAAGATGGAAAATTCTACATATCACACTTTGAATTGAACTGAAGATAATTTTTTGAATAAACAAAACTAGTATTTTAAATGCTTTTCAATGTTGTAATACAACAGCCCCATTTTAGACTCAATATCTTCGAAACTTCAGTAAACGTTGAATCAAATTGAAGTATTCTGTATAAAAGAAACTGACAAAAATATTTCTTATTCGATGAAAATTAATTTCACCAAAACGAAGATTTATATTGTTGGAGCTTTACAAACACATATGTATTTAATTGACAAAAAGAAGCTTTAACCTAACCATATCAAATCTCCTAAGCTATATCTGTTTCAGACAAAAAATCATTGCAATTGTATAAAAGCTTTGTATATTTTTATGCCTTTTTCTCCTGTGAAATAGTGACTTTATTTATATTGTTATGTAATTAGTCATCTTTCAAATACAGGAAAAGTCCCACCAATTAAAAAGCGGAATCATTGGAAGCAAATCGCAATTTTTTCTAGAATTCTCTAGTAGATACAGTATATTTTCTTCGAAGAGTAAGCAAACAAGTTACATGTACAAATCTGCACTGCACGAATTCAAAAACATCTCAAATACTGAGAACAGCTATTCGAATCCTTGATCACTGTTTCTCATAAGGCAAATAAAATGCATAATCGTTGCCAAATGTTTGATATTAAAGTTCTATATATTCCTTTTATGAAGTCTGAAAAACCTTTTAGGACCTTCTAAAGTTTTCTCGGCAAATAATTATTTAAAACCTTCTACACTTTGGTAGAGATAGATACTTTTGGAGCGAAGTTTTTTATTCAAACCTATTGCCAAAGTCACTCCAATTTACTAAAAATGCTGATAGAATTTTCTATCTTCGCCTGCATGTAATATATCCGACCACAATACCTTTTCGGCAATAAGGCAAACAAAATTCCAGCTTTCTATAACAATATATTAGGTGTACATTTTAAGGATACTGTCAAACAGCAATAGAGACAAATATTCCAAAAAAGTAAGCTTCAATAATTAATTAATTTAATTAACAAACAAATGGCAAGAAAAGTAATTTAGCAGTATTTTGAAATGTTTCAAAAGTAACAAAGCTTAAAATATGACTGATGCGCAATTTTCACAATTTTAGAAGTATATATATAAATAACATTTTCAAATTTAAGTTATTCGGTAGATCATTAATTTAAATTGTGTGTGTGTGTGTCTTATAGAATTATATATTAACTAGTCCATATTTACTATAATTATTTCTTATAACTCGTTCAATACATATACACCAAACATTTTGTAAAATATGTTTATCATTTTTCAGCATTTCATCTTAGAATTTTAAATAGTGCAACTCAAAATCTTAAAAAAATATACCCTAAGATAATATTTCTGCTTTTGCATAAGCTTCATTAATGTTTAATTCTTTGCTTCAAAAACTGATTTCTCAAAACTCATCCATTTAATTTATTCAAATCTATATGATTTGATTAATATTTACCCACATTAATTTTGAAAATACGCGCATAGATAAATAGAACAAAATACTGAATATTGAATTCAAATGTACACATAACTAATGAACGTTTGTTATGAAATCAAATAACCCGAATTATTTGCAACTCCATTAGAGCTTCTGAAATTCTTTCTTGATTCTCATAAGAATTGAATGTTTTACTATTAAAATAAAGTATTTAATGTAATTCCACTTTCAATGGGGAATGAAAATCAAACAAAGAATATTTGTTTTTTAGCAAATACCTTTCAAGGAATTGTTTCAAATTAATAAACAAACAAAACTTGTAATACCAATTTTTACATAGTTCTAGAGTTAAATTAACCACAAAAGCTGAAAGAAAAGATATAATTAGCGAAGACAGAAGATTTATTTTAAGAAGCAATTACTGCGAAAACTGTGTACATATTTTCCTTCATTCTAAATACCTTACACGTATAATTCTCATGTTCTAATTCTAGATTTCTCTTCCAAAAAGAAATCTTAAAAGCCTTAAATATTTAAATTTCAGGCGGTTAAAATTTGAAATACAAAACTTTGCAAAAAAGTTTGAGCCATAAAATCTCACAGGAATTTGAAAGAATGGAAACGTAAAACAAAACGAAATATCAGAACATATTTTTGAGCATTTATTGAAATAAATTCAGCAATGTTGGATTTGTCAAGATGGTAAATATTATTTTCAAATATGAAAACAAAAAAGAAAAACATCAGACAAATGATACGATTTTTGAATCTAAAATTGATAACTATTTGAGTCTTGTTTTTATTTTTCCTGTTCAAAATTTTTGTCTACATATGGATTCTTTGCTCTACTTCTGTTTTTATATTATAAATGTGTATATATTTTATTTTTATCTATTCGAAATCGTTTTTTGTCCATTTCAATAACAATTTAATTACCTTAATACATTATCACAGTATTTTTAAGAAAGTTAATCATTAAAAATCTATGATATAAATAAACATTTTTTAAAAAAAATAAATGAAAAAAGTTATGAAAAAATATAAAAGTAAATAAAAATTCTATATTACCAAACGAGGTAAGCAAAACTTTGAGAACTTTGAGATTACGCAAATAAATATTTCCAAAAATCTCTTTCACAAAAAATGATATAATTATACTATTCTTTGATTTGAACAAAATTTAAATTTAAGCTTTTGTTCAACTTAAACACGAAGAAATTCTAACAAGTGCAGAAAAGTGTGAGTGAAAATTTTCGATTTGATTCTTTAAAAAAATATTTCGAATTAGATTTTCATAGCAATTCTTTTTATTTCTTTTTTTACAAATTATAGTTACGTCAAATATTTTTTTAAAATATCAAACGATATTTTTTTATGCAGATATAACCTATTAACCTACAAAACGAGTTTTATATATTTTAATTGGAAAATAAACAATCTTTTTTTTTCTCCAAGTGATGCTTTGAGAAAGTACTAGTTAATCAGAATTTCGAACAGATAACAACAAATCAAAGTTTTACGAATTATTTTGAATGTAATAAACTTCAAGTAAAAAAGAAATAAGCAGAATAATTAGATAGATTTTGTGTGTATCATTGCTGCATTACTTTTTCATTCTACTCTGTGGCGATTTATGCTATATTATTAAGTGTACGTTTATTTTACAAAATAAATACAATATACATTGTGTTTGCGTAAATAATTGGCTCATACTAATAAGGCAGATTCATCATTTAATGTTGTATGTATCATTTATGTTAATAAATGAGGGGTTAAACGGAGAAAATGGTTTAAACGAGAACCAATCAAGAGTAGTAATTAGTTGTTAGATTAATTTGTGGCTGTTTCATTTTCTCTCTCATTGTAATGCATTTTAATTGAATATCCTCGACTGCCCATTGGTGATGAAAAAAAAAGCTTGACATTTTTCTAATTAAATTTGCAATGTTCTTAGCAATATTAAAGTAAAAATTGCATTCTTGTCATTGTTTAATCAAACAAATCCTATCTAATTAAACTAGCTTAACTTATTTAAGTCTCATGTCAACATTTGACATTTTACTCAGGTTACATTTAGTTAACTCGTTTTTTTTAATTTGTTTATTTCCTATTTATTTTACTTTGAGCTAATAATTGTATATACACTGAAAGTTAGGACTTCATTCACTTCTCTGCCTAAAGGCCCCTATTTGCCTAAATGCCACTATTTAATATAAAAAATATTATGCGTGTCTATTCCAACTTTACAGACGAACAAGAAAATATCAAAGCATGGAAAAAAAGACCTATATTGGGATTTTTGCGCAAAGAACACATTTTTTATGCCAGTATAAGTCGTGGAAATTTAAAAATACTATGATAACACAGAAATACAAATCATAACCATGACCATTCATCACCTATAATCACGTCCATTTGGAGAAGTTGTAACCGGTTCTATACGCGTTCCTTACTAATTATTTAGGTAAAGTATCATTATAAACTTATATAATTAAAAAACCACTTTCTGTAAAGGAACCACGATTAATGTGGTTGAGAACTGCTGTTTAAAGTCAAGAGATGAGGGAAGTTAGAGAGAGGTTGGCGATTGTGATGCCATTTGGAGTTATAGAAGTAATAGTTGAAATTACCGAGGTTGAAGAGAAAGGACCCAACTGGTCATTGTAGGACGCTTAAGTCTAGTGTTCACGATAAGTCATGAATTTGTTATATATGGATATATTTAAATTAGCAATTAACATGATGACTCCCTTAGCTTAGGTCGAATTCCGATAGGGGTTTGGCAGCTATAATAAAAGTGTTTACTGTGTTAAAATGTCTCTTCCTTTGGTACACCCTCACGCTGCCGCCTGCGAGAGTTCGAACAAAGTTCGTACAGGGAAGTCTTAAAACTGTTTGAAGCCCTGGGCACTTACGCAAAAGTAGGCCCTGGGCCCCTAAGCAAATATAGACTTCACCTATGACTCTTGTAACGTTTTCGTCTTGTAGCTGTGATCGGCGTCTTTGTGGAAATAATCACCACACGTGCAAAGACACCTGTGCAACTTTTAATTATTGCGTAGTACCATCTTAGATCGCCCGTCGACCTTTGACATCAAGAGGGACCCTTTTTCCGTCCCTAGCAGGATGTAAGGAGATGCTAAAAAGAGGCTCCGGTCCCCTGATCCCCGAACAGAGGGAGGGATAACCAGGTAGATATGTTTTGAACCTTCAAGGGAGCAATCACCGAAGGAATCCCTCCTCTCACAAACCATTGATTTAAACTCTAATAATCTTTCAATAAGCTTAATAACTTCAATGTGTAATTATGTAAATTAATATCTGAGACATAAATAAACTAAGTATTTAAATTAATCAATATCATGCTACCCTTATTTATCTCAAACGTCACACCCTTAAAAGTAAACAGTGCACAGCATACATTGTCAAATACTCTTACAAACAATAACCCGAAACAAATAAATGTGCATGATTTACAATCGCACATATGAGCTCGACTGAATTCCAACTTTTGACTGAATGAGTAATAATTGTGCTCGGTGGTAGGCCTAGGACTATACAAGAACGACAGTCAGCACACGTAGCCAGTTGGCATATCATGCGAAATTCTTAGTTTTTCAGAGAATACAACCGGAAACAATATTTGACTGTGGAAATTGTTCGAGACATGATCTTATTTAGGCTGAGTCAAGAACGAGACAAGGCCCCATTGTAACCGAGACCCTAGACCTGGGCCCAGTTGGCCCATGCCTTAAGATGCCTCTGAGTTCATATTTATATTATAAATATTTCACACTACACACACACCACACACACACACACACACTTACAATACATTTACTAGCCAGAATTTTATTTTTATATTTATTCTACCTTAAAAATACATTCTAAATAATGAATTCATTCTATTACCTAAAATATGGGAAATGTAATAAAACATTTATTTTTTGCTCAAAATTTTATTTTATAATCTATGTGTTCCATTAAATCATTTATAGAACAAAGTATTTCAATACAAAGCATTGCTTAGCTACGAAATTATTGCTTGGAGTTCTAAACAAATGGGCAGAAATTAAACCTCGTACTTCCAGTTTGAAACTTGACACCAAATAATGGAATCCGCTTCCGAAGTCCAGTGACAGACAATTTATTGCACCAATTGACCTCAAAATCAACAAATGGTGTAAAACAATTCCAACCGTACTTCGAAATGGATTCGAAAATAATTACTGCAATTGTATGTGGGTACAGTTTCAAGTGTTGATGGAGCGAGATGTACAAGAATTCCGCCTTCCGCATTTCTCCCACTTACGTTCGTGCCATTGATTCTGTCGATCCCCAAAATGGGTGGGAAAAAATAATCGATGGCGAAGCGGACAATTTACGTCCCACCATTTACGCGAAGACGATAGCAATGAATTGCGAGGAAGGAAAATCGATAGAAAGTATTTTATCGATTTTTCGCATCGGTATCTTTTGCGGAATGCCTGCTGAAGGAACGGTTTCGGTTGTTGCTTCGATTTAACAGTATTTAATTGCTTCGTCCTGAAAGCAATTAGAGTGTCTACATGATGGCCTAACTTCGGTGAGTTTCGGATGTAACCGGAACGCACGTAACGATGTTAACAGTGTTTTCCGTCTGACAATTTAAAGAAACTGGTTCGTTAAAGAATTTTTAACAACAATTGTAAACGAGAAAATTGTAGCCAATGGAAATATAAAGTCAAATATAAATGTTTGGCACGACACAATTAGAAGCAACAAACGATAAAACCCAAAGTCAGATAACACATAAATTACACCAATTAAGACAGGTTTAATAATTGGTTTAACTTCGGGGAGTATCGGAAATATTCGGAACATTATAACATAATCAACGTAGCTTACTTCTGATTATTTGAAGAAATGTGTGAGTTTTACTTTGCAGCAACAATTAAAAATAGAAGCGTTTCAATTAATAGAAATATAATGCTTCACTTGGAGAAAATTTGAATGAATATGGCAAAACAATAAAATATAATGTTCAAGGAATAAATTATGCTCAAATTAAATGAAATCAGTTAAAGTACTCCAATAGTTATTTGGTTCCAGTAAGTTTTCAAATTAAGGGGGCTTCCCCAAAATTGACGGAAAAAATTATTTCTCTACTCTTATAGGTAAATAAAATTTAATTTCTTTTGTGTGTGTGTTTGTAATTAATTTCTTTTGTGTGTGTGTGTGTGTGAGTGTGTGTGTTTGTAATATAAATTTTTTTAACTCTAAATAAGTTAAAAATATTTTAGCTATCCGAAAACTATGGCATTGGTATGTATTATTTAAAGGTAAAGGCAATTTTTCAAAACTTTTAGTTACAATACAAAAGGGACATTTTTCAAATTTCTATTCATCTTATAGCTTTGAAAATTTGCACATTAATTAATATTATACAAATAAATATTTTAATAGAAGACTATGACAAAGAGAAAATTTTACGATTTAAAATGTACACGAACTTTTTCTCGTTTAAAATCTTTTCCCATACGACTCCACATATGAATTTAAACAAAAAAAAAAAAAAAAAAAAACAATACTCAGATTATTTAAAAAGACTTTTATTTGAACAATACTAACGACGCAAAAGTTGCAAGTAAAAAACTGACGACTGCGTGACCAGTCAATCTCTTAAGTCTGTCAATATCAGTCCTGTTTAGCCCTACGAAGATAGGGAAGTTTCTGAACGTGAAGTGACCCCATCAATGAAAACCCTTATCAAAAATATTAACAGTGTTTTTAATTAATAACTGGTAGAAAATGTCGTAATAATTGTATTAGTCCTGAGGTATGTTATAGTTCAGCAACAGGAAATCCCATTTTTGGCACGAAGGCTACGCCAAGTTTTTTGTAACCGTAAAAAAAGTATATGTTGGCCTACAAATAATCTAGTGTAAGACCGAATTTCTTAAGTATGGTTCAAATATATTTAATTTAACTGCATTTTATTCTAGTGCCTTAAAATTTTCTTCTATTACAAACCTTCTTAGACAGCTTAAGTACTACAGTCACTTACAATTATTTAAGACCACACATAGAAACATTTGTTTCAGTGGATAATTCATTATAATAATAGGAAGGTGGAATTTAAGTAAGGCTATTACTTTTAATTAGTGTTTGTAAATTTTATGTTAAAATGTTATCAGACACTCACAGCAAGTCTTAGAAATCTCAATACAATAAGCGATCCATAGTTTCAAGTTTTGCAGCACCGGGTGGTGGATTTTCGCGAATTCAATTTTCCCAATACACTACAGATTCTTATTGTAACTTAAATATAAGTTTTTACTCTTGCACAGTCTCAGCAAATTTTTAAATAAATTTTTATGTTTTAAGCAAAAAAAGGAAAAACTAATGGAACTTTTCAACTTCTGAGGATTCAAGATTGGGTTATTTTCAGAACTATAAAATCTATTTGATGTCTATCTATAAGAGTAATTAACAAAATATTGATTTTTGAGTTACCAAATGAATTTCTTCTTCATTAATATAATTTACTTTGTAAAGAACCTTTGACTTAGTTTCTGTAAATGGAAACAATTACAGTATTCCTCTAATAGCACACAAGAAAATTATTTATTTACGAAACAACTAGAACTTCTATCCGCAGTAAATATCTGCACTGACAATCAGATGAGTAAAAACCTTCAAAATGCTTAAGACTTAACTGTTCTAATTAAACTGCCTGACTCTTTTGACCGCACTTTCCCCCTGATATATTCAGCTGCCGGGCGTCAAACTTTTCTGAGTTCTAAAAACGTTGAAAGAAACATGAATAATTGCGATCCTTCTCAAAGTCAACTAACAAGTTAGTGACAAATTATATTCAAAGTTATATTTCGAAATGTGTTGTGAATTTAGAATTAGTTGCTAAAAGCATATTCAGTTTGGAGAGTTAACGACAATTAAACACTAGTTGGCGAAATGAGTCGCGCCAAATCACTAGCGAGTTTGTTCATTGAAGCCCATATTTAAACGTGACATTCATTTTATTTATAAATCCAGTTTTTACAGGCTTTTCTACATCTAAGGATTTATATTTTTAATCATATTCTCGGACAGGTTTACATTAATATTTACAATAATAATAACAAGACATTTGTTTACATTTTAGAAAGTGGCCGCGGTAGCCGAGTGGTATAGGTATCGGACTGTGGCTTGCTTTGTCACGGGTTCGAGCCCAGTACCACTAAAGACCCGCCGTGTAGGGCAGCGATGCACGTTAAATCTGTCGAGAGCTGAAACGTCCTCCCGTTGGTGTGGTGTGGTAGTTAGGAGAGGGGGTGCCAGCTCAGGTGTCGTCCACGTCACTTGACCATGGTTCAAAATTACGTGGTCCGTCGCCAAAAGCCCTCGTGTAGCTGAACAGTGCGACGTTAATATTCAATCAATCAATCAATCAATACATTTTAGAAAAACAAATAATTAGGAGATTGTCTGAAATATTTACGTAAGCGATTGGTTTTTATGTTCCTTCTACTCACTTTGTAACTATCTTTGATTCAAAACTTAACAAGTAATATAATTTTTTTAAGTCTATTCCTACTTAGATCAACAAAGAAAAATTTTATTTTAGCTACTTTTTTATTAAATAGTTACAATTAATATAAATATGTATATACATATAATAGAATCACAACATTAAGTGATAATTAATTTTTATTAATTATCATTAAAGTATCGTATTGTCATCCAAAACAATCGTGTATATAAAATTTCAGTTCAACTGAATGCTTTAAAACGTGAGAAAAAAACCTAATCAAGTTTTGACACAAGTCGCCAAAAGGATACCAACGTGGCTGTATTTGTAATTCTTTAAATAATTAGTTTTGATCAAAATTCATTCTTATTAATTATAATTAAACTATTGTGTTGTCTTGTTATTAATCATGTATATAAAATTTCAGCTCACTTGAGCGCTTTAAAATATATTTTATTAACTATTGAAAATTCCACCAAGATAAATAAATAAATAGGAGTGTGAGTTAATAGTAAGAATTGAAAAGGAGATTTTTTTCCTCACATTTTAAAGCGCTCAATTGAGCTGAACATTTTTATGCATAATTGTTTTAAATGACTATACGATAATTTATTAATAATGAATAAAATCTAATTGATTAAAGCTAATTATTTAAAGAATTATAGATACAACCATGTTGTTGTCATCATTTTTGGCGATCAAATTAAGCGACTTGAATCAAAATTTTAAAAGCATTTTTTTTTTCCTTTTCTTTTTTGTCTCTGACTCTTCTCGTGCTGCTGCTGTGGCTGAGTTTAGATTATTGAATAGACATGACTGCTTTTGTGCTCATTTGTATCGTTTTTATCTCACTGACTCCCCCTTTTGTGTTTTAAGTGCTTCTGGACAAGTCATGGACGCTTTTCATCTAAACAGGTGTTCTGCTCTTAAGAGCGCATTATTGCGCTGTATTGTTAAAAAATATTGGAGAGCTCCTTGTTTAATGACCTGATGGTCAATGGTCTGGCATTTGATAAATAATTTTTTCACATTTTAAAGCGCTCAATTAAGCTGTTAATAAAAATAAATTGATTAAAACTAATTATTTGAAGAATTAAATTTTACTCATAAAATCCCAATTACTTATAACGTGAAACAGCTGAATATTGAAATCAGCAAATTAAACTATCCCCTCGTAAATTTAAATTATTATAACTAATTATTAAATAAATTCAATTTGACTCAAAGTTCCCTTGCCCTCGTAAAATTTAAGGCTGTCTTCCGCTAATGTTCAAGAATAGGACCCAAATTCGGAATATTTTTTTCAGATATAAAAGTACCCAAACATTAGTTTTATATATTCTGTCTTTTATATCCTGTATCCACACATATATTTTATCATACTACTCTTTTTTATCCGAGTTGACACATTTTCTTTTATAAAATGTGTTTCGAGTTTTTTTTCTCCTATACCAGAATGCTAAATTAGCAATCTCTTTACATGTACAATTAAAGAGAAAAAAATCTAATTATTTATAAAATATTTCGAAATTTTAAAAAAACCAAATTATAAACAAATGCAAGAGTTACAATATCACAAATTTTTATAAAAATTTAAAATGTACTCCGCGTTAAGCTTACGCTCTCGCACATATGGCGAAAACAGACTTAAAACATAAAAAAATTATATTACATAAAAGTGTGAAGTTTGAAAGAAAATCCGTGTTTAAAAAACTCGTTTTTACATTTTAAAGCGCTCAATTGAAATGAAATTTTATATACATGATGATTTTGTATGACAATACTACAATTTAATAATAATTAATAAAAATTAATTGATTAAAACTAATTATTTTAAGAATTACAAATACAGCCACGTTGGCATCATTTTTGGCGACTTAGCCACCCCCTTTAGAGATTTGTTTCAAAACTTGAAAACGTTTTTTTTTCTCACGTTTTAAAGCATTTAGTTGAACTGAAATTTTATATACACGATTGTTTTAGATGTCAATACGATCCTTTAATGATAATTAATAAAACTTAATTACCACTTAATGTTGAGATTATGTCATAGGTATATACATATTTGTATTAATTGTAACTATTTAATAAAAAGTAGCTAAAATAAAAATTGTCTTTGTTGATCTAAGTAGGAATTGACTTACAATTTTTTTATATTACTTGTGTGTGTGTGTATGTGTTTTTATTACAATAATACAAAAAACTAAATTTATTTTTGTAAGGGGACTATTATTCTTTGTACAAATGTAATAGCAAAACTTAATCTATTGTATTTTTCAACAAGATTCCATTCTTCTACTCAGTAAAAGTTGTAGTAAAATTTGTTTTTATATTATATGGTATTTTGGCTATTGCTTTGTTAAACTAAGTTTCATTATTATTATCTCAACACTGATAAACCAGATATTTCCATATTCATTAATTACCACTCTTTATATGGTAAACTAACATATGATTTCTAAAAATAATTGAAACTGTTCAATAATTTGTGATCAATAAGCTCATTTTATATGTTTAAAGGCATTTTACAGAATGCTCTAAAATAATGCTTCATATTCATCAGACTAAATGCTTCCCTATCCTGCCTGATGATCTAACTCAAGAGCCGGATACCGGTCATCTTTCAGAGTCTAAGATTGCAATTAGTGTGGCGAAAACTGCCGGAATGATCTGTTACCTGATGATATCCGGAATCCGTTCCGTCATCGCTTCGTCCTCTGCCGGACAGATGAGTTGTGGCGTAGGGTTGCGGATAGTAGGAAGAAACGGACGATGAATGCTTCTTGTTTTTTTCCATGTCCGAAAGACGCATTGCTTCATGTCCACTGCCCTTGCGGCCTTCGTAGGGGCCAGTGCCTGAAAACAAGTGAAATATTAAGTACGATAACATTGTTTTTTTTATTGAAGCCAATTATTACCAAGCACCACAAAGTGTCATATGGGGCTCACAGGAGTAAGTAGTAATCACACGTTACAAAGGAAAGAAGGAAAACACTTTTGACATTTTGAAGGATTATAAAGATTTACAACAAATTCACGGAACATTTTAACACTTTATTTACCGACGGTACTTTTAGGTACCACTCACTTTAAAATTATACGGAATAACCGTTTTTATGAATACTCTGACGATACTTACAGGAATATTCTTTTAAATCTACTCTTCCAAGACATATGACAGTTCGGGTGTTCTATAATGAATGTTTCAGTGGAGAAGGCGAATAGTGTTATAGCAGAAATTGCGTTTTCAGCTGACAGCGTTTTCAGCTGTTTGCGAAGATTATCATTTTTGTTCCAAAAAAATAGTTAATATCAAAAGGTGTCTTTTTTTTGTTGCATGTTAATGCTGACTCCCAGTTTCCTACCTAGAGGGAGGCAGCTGAGCTCTGACGATGCGAACTTTGTACTAGGATTTAATTTTGCTTAGGGCACCCCAAGGGATCATTTACATGCCGTATAATGATACGACATGACCGCTGTCGATTTTGTGTATCATGAAAATCCATCGACTTATGCCGGTGTCGAACCCGCAACCATGGGTACAGAAGCCCAGCGACAAACCAACCACGCCACCCAGCGGATTTAATTTCCAATATAGAGATTCAAAAACAGCAGTAAATCATAATGCGGTAGATAAAGGGTGAAAAGCACCTCTGTTGGAAATAAAAATAGGAATTAAGAGAGACCTGTTACTCTCATTACTTTTTTAGGAGGATAACCCCAATTTATGGAGGACTCATGAGCGAAATACAATGAATATAACTTGCATGATTAAATATTTCGTATATGTTAATAATATTTATGTATATAAAAATTTTACGACGATATTTAACGAGTAAAAAATTGATTGGTGAACATTTTAATGGGATTTTAATTTTAATGTTTGAAAAATTTTCAATATTTTTCATGGATTTCAGAGAATTTGTTTCTTTGAATAATTCTGTATCTATTCTGAATCCATTGCCTAATTTCCGATACATGTACATTTAAATAAAAAAAACCTTATTAGTTTTTACAAATTAAAATTTTTAAAAAATACATTAATTAAATGAATTAAATAAATTTAATTAAATTAAATTACTTAGTTTATAATATTAAGAAAATAACTCATCCACTATACATTTACTAATGCAAATCCTACAGAATCTAGAAAGAATGATTTAAAACTAATCAAAAGTATGACATTTTTATTAAAAAAATTTTTTTAACTAAATTTAAAACATACAATAGATTAAACAGTTTTTGAAATAGACTACTTTTAAAACACATATTTCAAAAATAGGAGAAGCTATCTTGTAGGCTGCTGAAAAAACTTATAGGAGAAATTTAAAAAAAAAATATATCCAAACACATATTAGAGATACATAAAGAGGGGGGGCTTGATGTATTTTTTTAGTTTTTAAAAAATACATCAAAAATATTATGATAACACCACTGTATTCATATATTAACAGAAAATGTAATATATTTTTTATCCATTTGATGCGATTAACATTGATAATTAATTAAAAAATTTTGATCACATCTAAATATATATTTGAAAGTAATGAGATACCGACATTGCAGTCAAATCTGTCTTCAAATATCATATTTACAGTGATTTTTACAAATAACCAATAGTTATTATTTCAGTTTTCCCTTACAGATCAGATACTTCCATATTTTTAAGGAATCACATGCGATTATTTTCCTAATTGATTGTATATTAACGTTGCCATCAAAAGCTACATTAGGGCTCATGGACATCGTAATTATAGAATTATGTCAAGGAACGAACACGACACCTGAGTAAGCATACCACTCTTCAGATCTCAACCCTATTATAAGAGATTGAGCCTGGACACATTTAACGCCCATCAACTCCTCTACACGGTGGGTCTTTAGTGTCAACAAGACCCAAACCCATGACTCAGTGGATACAAAAGCAGTCACGAGTTTATTTTTGTTCCTGAATGAAAATTTATGTTTGTAGTATAACTAGGGACCCTTGTCCACTTGACGGTGGACAAATCCCCATTGTACAAATTATACGGCTGTTCATACTCATTGCTCAAGCATTGTAAACTGTAATTTACATGTATTATGTAGCTCGATTTATTTGGGTTTTTTTTTTCAAAATTCGTTCATCACAGAAGCAGCATCGTCTAACACAGTGGTGGCCAACCCAAATGACCTCGCGGGCCACTTCAGAAGAACTTTACAATCCCATGGGCCGCATATAAAAATATATATCTTTATATTAGATTTGGATCTATTACTAACATTTGTTGGAGCGAAAATTTAAAACAGACTGATATATTATTATTTTTTTCATTGTTTTTCATGTATACAAACATATATAATATAATAATAGTAATGCAATGATCAAATAATGTTTAGTTTATTTAATTAGTGAGGTATCTGTTTCTCAACACTTTCACTTAGTTTTTGCAAGTCCATCTCAATGCATGTGTACTTGCGTATCGTAATTGATGTTGCAGATTTTCGTGCGTTAAGTTTGAGCACACGATTTATGTTTCATAAATTTCAATTTAGAAAAAAAAGAAATTCGCAGTAACAGAAGCAACGTGATAAAATAATAACAGTTATGGGGGATTTATTTTTTACAAAAAAAAAATTTAAAACAAAAAATATTGTACAAAATAGTCGAATTTTGTAAAGTTGTAAATAATTTCGCGGGCCGCAAAATTATTCAAGGCCGGCCACTAACAGCCCCGGGTCACGGGTTGGACACCCCTGGTGTAACACTTAATTCAGTGTCTCTCAAACTATGGGGTGTGATCATTCTACGTGGGGGGAGCGAATATATCGAAAAGTAAAAAAAAAAGGAATTATTAATTTACTGAAAGGAAGCAAAACAAAATATATTCTGTGTGTTATAATAAAAACTAAAATTCACATTTACTCTGATATAATATACTTACAAATGGATCAGTACTGCATAAAATGCATTTGATAATTAATTCATGAATCCTAAGTTAAGAACACATTTAATAAAATAATAGTGAACTCATGGGCTTGTCATATACAAAGATTAATATATTTACCTTTATAATTTATACGGGGTTTTTTTTATTATTATCGTATTGTAGCTTTATGTCAAAGTTTTTGCATTTAATATAATGTTATCGCATGGAAGGTGGCGCGATGAAAATTATAATGGAAAATTGGGCCA
The DNA here is from genome assembly GCA_019973935.1 of Trichonephila clavipes. Lineage (NCBI taxonomy): Eukaryota > Metazoa > Arthropoda > Arachnida > Araneae > Nephilidae > Trichonephila > Trichonephila clavipes. The sequence continues at coordinate 238,229 of BMAU01015815.1, read as the reverse complement.
CCAATATTGAAAGTTTGAGAAGCACTGACTTAATTGATTGAGATTTTAATAAACATGCAGCCCTCAGAAAATTGAATATTTAGTTGAGTTCATTGTTAATAAACTTCGTATAAGAGAGACAACTCCTTCTTCTCACACAATGATTGCAATCCAGGCAATCGTTGCGATATTTTTCAGCTAGAGCTTGCAATAATGTACTATTTAAACCATTCGGGTATCATTATATGAAACGAAGTCCATGGATGTCAATTAAACGCCTGTCACATATGGGAAATCAGGGTATCTAATCCAGTAAGTTATCTTGAACGTTGGCATTGTTGAGATTGTACGTAATAAGTTTATTACAGCATAACGCAAAACTTTTTTTACATATAAAGAGGAATGAATTATTGCTCGCAATATTTGATGTTTTCTATGGTAAAATTTCACTTTAAAGTGACTAATTATATTAATATAATACCAATTCAGAATGGAGTAATCGCGTTTATTAATGTCGCACTATAAACAACACTAGGGCTGCTGGCGACGAGCCTCGTTATTCTGAACCTTGGTTAATTGAGGAAGAAGAAACCTCTTCTCTCTCAAAACTACCTCGCCAATGGCAGGGAGCCACCCCGGCTCCCTTTTCATTTGAAATTGTTTGTCCCCCATATTTCCAGAGCACTCTCTCCTTCAGTTCTTACCTTACCTATTTGGAGGGATTTTCCCTTTCGTTGTTTTTAGTCTTCGGAGAGTATTTGCATTATTTACCACCTATGAACCCGCCGTGCCCCAGACTGGCAATCGGCAGCCGTAAGAAAAGGATAGTGCAGCGATTGTCATACCGTGGGGCGTGCCCTCCTAGAGGCGTGATAACCCTACGTGGGAGGCACGAGGTTATCAAAAAAGTCGAAAATAAGAGATTATTTAAAATAAAATTATTAATTTACTGAAAAGAAACAAACGAAATTACGTTCAGACGTTATAAAATATAAAATATGCATTTGCACTGATATGTACTTATAAATATCGACAGGAAAAGTAACGTAATTATTAACCCTTTAGAGAACAGTAGCTAATAGGTCTAGCCATATAACAACGAGTTTTTCTTCAAGTGGGTGGTGGATATTTAGTCTATCCACATGCGTTAATTGAAGCTAAAACGCATAAAAATTAATACAGATGGCAGCACGATTCCTTTTTTTTTTTTTTTTTTTTTTTTTTTTTTTGCTTTTCATATCCTCTGATGAGTAGTTAGAAACAGTTTTTCTCGGTGTTAATCTACAAATTGTATTTCGATTACTATATATAAAATTTCTGACCAGTGAAAAAAAATTTCGACAAGTCTCAAGCATATTTTCTCTCTCATCTGAATGAATTAAGCAAATGTGCAATTTAAAAAAAAGGTTTTATTTAGGTTTATGGTAAGCTTTTATATGTGGATAGAGGCTCTATCCACTGCTCACATAGAACAGAAAAACGACCTTCAATTTCCGCTCTTCCTCCACTCGAGAGAGATCACTTAGAATCCCGTGAGAATGTTGGGGGTGGGAAATATAAGCAAACCTCCTTTACAATATGTGGTACGAGATCCTTGGATTCGAAAACCTTTCATTGTAGCTTTTCTGTACCTTCAAGCAAATGGCCCTACTTGCTTTGAAAAGTTCCACAGTAAGTAGCTCATCAAATTTGTGCAATGACCAATTTAATTCCTCAAAAATATTACTCTTTATTTCTAACATTTTATATACTAAAATTAAATAAGATATAAAATGTGGATACATACCAATTTCAATGTATATTTTAGTAAGTATTCTACATTGTATAATTAACTACATTGTATAATAACTGTATGGTGCTTAAACCTACGACTAACGACATGCGTTCATCTAAACCTTTGCTGTGATGAATTCCATTAGCCTTGATCTGACAACATCAGTGAGAGAGTGAATAATAACGTCGCCCTATTCAGCTACACGAGGGCTTTTTTCAACGGACCATGTGATTTTGAACCATGGTCAAGTGACGTGTATGACATCTGAGCTGGCACCCCCTGTTCTAACTATCACACCACACCAACGGGAGGACGCTTGAGCTCTCGACAGATTTAACGTGCATCGCTGCCCTACACGGAGGGTCTTCAGCGGCAATTGGCTCGAACTCACACCGGCTACTAGTCCATTACCTTGACCACTAGGCTACCACGGACTCTCGTAATTTTGAACTATGGTCAAGTGATGAAAGGTAAGGCTTAAAATAATTTACTTAAAATATCTATTACTTAAAAGTAACGTATACAAAATTTAGTATTCATCTTGGTAATTTGCATGATTTACACAATTAAGGGTGTATCGTTAAAGAACATCATTATTGCATTGAATGCATTGTTAATATATGGGGAGGGTGCGATGAAAATAAGGATTGCAAATTGGGTCGTAAATATTGAAAGTGTGTTAGAAGCACTGGTCTAACGTCATCATTAAAACACATAAAATTGCCAATTATTAAACTCGGTTGATTCATGAAGTAAATAATTTCACGTGAAACAAGCAATACAAAAAAAATTAAGTCAATTTCTACTTAGGAGAACAAAGGAAAATTTTATTTTAGTTACTATATGACAGAATCACAATATTAAGTGAGAAAATAGAAAACGATTTTCCTTGCAATTTTCCATTATCCTTTCGATATAGGGTATTGGATTTTTTTTGTTTGTTTGTTACTATTTATTTATTAATTTCATTAAATTTTTATAATAAAATTGTATAGTAAAAAAAAATTATATATTTTTTTAATTAAGCTATCCCAGATGGGATTCGAGCCCACGACTTGTGGATTAGAAGTCCGACGCGCTATTCATTTCGCTACAGGGACACAACGAACAATTTTCTTTTCTGTATAAGCTGTTGGACTGTTATTTTCTATTGTTACATTTTATTCATTTTTTTTAAATTTAATTAATGAATTAATAATTGAAAAAACTGTATTGACATCAAGTGTCATCCACTACAAGTTTTAAAAAATGTATTTGAACTGGAATGGATAAATTGAAAGTATATCTTATTAACGATTGAAAATTTGACCAATAAATTTAGATATATATAGGAAGAGAGTGAACTAATTGTAGGAATTGAAAAAAAAAAAAAAAACATTGAGAAAAAAGGTTATAACGAACATCCAATAGAACAGACCAATGAAGTTTAATTAATACTGCAAAGAAGGCGGTACGTTAAAAAATAAAAGTCAACCTTTGACGATAGTGGTTAAAATAATTAATCACATCCATACGAGAATTTTGATCTCTCTGCACCTGAAAACTAACATTGTAAGATCGTCTAAGAGAAGGCGGTACTTAAAAAAAAAAAGAGACTGAACAATCATTACATTGGTTAAATTTATCGAAACTTCTGTCCAATCAGCGCTTTCATAGAATCAATGGAGCAATTAAACTTAATTATGTAAAAAAGGCGGTACCTTAAAAATAGAGACCGAAAAATTATTACATTGGTTAAATGTGTGGAAACTTCCGTCCAATCAGCGCTTTCGTAGAATCAATGGATCAATTAAACTTAACTATTTAAGGAAGGCGGTTCCTTAAAAATAAACCAATCCTCTACGTAAATGATATTCTTAAAACTACTAACACAATGATTTGTATGTATGCGGATGACACTGCCATTTTAAGTAGACACTACAACCCCAACACACTGACACAAAACATAAATGAACACCTGGCTCACCTTGAGATCTGGTTCTCCGTGTGGAAAATAGCACTTAATACTACGAAAACTGAAGCAGTATTCTTTACTCAAAGACGTCCACCCGCTGAAATCACGCTCCAAAACCAAAGAATTCCCTGGTCTCAACACACTAAATACCTCGGTGTTATAATTGATAAAAACCTCACGTTCAGACAACACATTACATACGTAAGAAATAAATTTAAAAATGCTACGCGACAACTTTATTCCCTAATCTGCAAAAAGTCTAAATTAAATAGACATAATAAAATGCTTATCTACACCCTGATTTTAAAAAACCACTTTTAACTTATGCTTCACCAATCTGGGCACACGCAGCAAGAACCAATATCAATCTCATTGAAATTTCCCAAAACGTTATTCTACGACAAATCCTCGATGCACATTGGTACATGAGGAACGCTGACATTAGATCAGCTCTTAACATTCCGACTATCAGACAAACTATAAGAAAACTAGCTATAAACTTCTTCAGTAATATTGACGGGCATGAAAACCCATCTATTCAAGAGATCCCTATTTATCCAACTTATCCCTTCATCCGTAGACCAAGAGATATCTTGGTCGATCCTGATTTTAATTAATTTTTAACTTTTTTCCCTCTTTTTTCTCTTCATTTTCCAATTTTCAAAATTTTGCTGCGTTCCAACTCTGTTGAATCGCAATTTGTTCTGATTGGCTGCCTATTTTAGCAAAGTACTTATACCCCATTATCTGAACTCCTGGCTCGGCCAATTAAATCGCTCTCTTTCGTTCCACAGCCCATATTCCCACCTCCTGATATTTTTTCCCGCACTTTCTGATCTCGGTTCTTGCTGTAACCCGATTGGCCACTGTAACTCCGCCCACTTAATGGACGCTTCGAAAAACGATTTTCAGCTCTTAAAAGAGCTTTTTTGATTACTTATAACTTTTATTGTAATGTTTTCTCCCATTAATTTTTTTTTAATTTCAAAGTTTTCATAAACTAAATTTTAATCTTATTTAAATACTTTTCTAAAAAGGGCAATGGTAAATTTTTTACAGTCATCTTTATTCCAGGATAGGAGATTTGAGTCCGACGGGACTATGTGCTCCAAAATTCACCCTAACGTATATAAACCAATCTATGATAACATTGAATAAAATGATGGAATTTACATCCAATCAACGCTTTGTTGCAAAATTCCAGCAATAAAATCATTAAATCATTTGAAGAAGGCGGAACTTTAAATGTAAAGGCCTAACTATGATTGCATTGGTTAAATTAATTATGGCTTGTATCCAATCAGCTCTGTCATACAAATCTGAGCAATGAAACTTAATTAAGTAAAGAAGGCAGTACTTCAAAAATAAAAGTGAAGACATGATATTGAATGAAATAATTGTGACCTGCCTCCCATCAACACTTTGTTGAGCAATTACAACAACAAAATTATTGAATTATTGAAAGAAGGCGTTACTTTAAAAGGAAAAGATTAACTATTGTTACATTGGTTAAATTTACTGAGACTTTCTTCCTATCAGAGGTTACATTTGAATCTGAGCAATAAAATTTAATTATTGTGCTAAAGAAGGGGGTACTTTACAATTGTAAGAGAATCTAGGGTTCCATTGGTTAAATTAAATACTGATTTATCTAATAATCTCTGCAATTGGTATCCATAATAAAATGCTATAAAGAATGCAGTATCTTAGAAATAAAAGCCATTCTGTGGTGACATTTGTGATTTACATCCACAACTAGCAATTTCTACAGAAAAATTATGAAATTATAGAAAGAAGGCGGTACTTTGGAAGTAAACGTTTAACTATGGTTACATTGGTTAAGTTTATTGATACTTACACCCAATTAACGCTTTCATTAGAATCATAGAGTAATACAACTTTAAATAATGTTCTAAAAAAGGCGGTACTTTAAAAATGTTAGGAAATCTAAGGTTTCATTGGTTAAATTAAATACAAATGTTATCCTATCAGCATTGTCATTAGTATCTAGGCAAATAAAATATAAGATAGAATTTAAATGTTTATATTTGTTTATATATATTGATTTAAATAATTGTGATTAATGGATGTATTTTGTATGATCCGTTGGAGGCTGAACAAAAATTCCATAAACATTTTGGTTTTGATGGTTGTCTAAATTGTTAAATGCGCACATTGAATTGTTTACTACACGTTGTTTATACGTGTCCTAGTCTGTAAAAATATCCGTCATAATTCTTTAGCGCATTTTTATAGAAAGCAGGCTATTACCCACAGCTAATTTCACAGAGCATTTTACAATAGCATTTAAAGCCTTTTTACAAAAAATCCTTATTGAACAGACATTGAAAACTGTCTTTGCGTTTCGTATCCTGGATATAATTTTGACTTGCATATTTGTTATTATTTACTTTACCTTGATTTAAAAATCCAAAATGTTTTGTTTTTTTTTTTTATTTCTAATGGAGAGAGAGCTGCTGATTAGTATTTCAGTATCGCCCATCTTATACATTTTCCACGAGCCGAAATCTCTTTTTAGGTGGTGTACCAATCCTCACAAGTGATTTTGACACCCTGTTTCCTATCCAGAGGAAGGCACCAAAGCCCTGACGAGGCGAAACAGTACAAGAAATTTAATTTTGCAGAAAGCACTCCAGGCAAACAGGCACTCAAGAAATATTTAACATACCGCATAATCATACGACATGGACACCATCGATTTTTTGCATTGTTACGCCATTGGGTTACAATGTCCAGATACGTTAATTCTACTAAAGGGACACTAGCATATCGAAAAGTCGAAAATAAAAGATAATTTAAAAAGTAATTATTTACTAAATTGTAGCAAAACAAAATTCATTTTGGCATAGCAAAAAAATGAAATACGCATTTACTCTGATATAATACACTTATAAATGTATCAGTACAACACAATGTATTTGACAACTACTTTATCAATACTAAGTTAAAAACAAGTTAAATACTTACAATTTAGACTCCATGGGCTTATCATATACAAAATTGTATACAAAATACTTATCTTGAAAATTTATTCGGTTTCTAATAAAGGTCGTATAGTGGCTTTAGTGCCAAAGTACATTGTTGTAGAAGGAGACGGGGGGGAGGGGGGTGAAAATTATTATTGAAAGCTGGGTCGTAAATATTGAAATTTTGAGAAGCAATGGGATAGTGGCATGATTTGTCATCTCTTGTTCAATTCTTTCCTAATGGCATCACGGACCACCCACCTACCCCTTTGTAAATTAGTATAGTAAAAAAATGAAATCGTTTGCAATTACAGTATAGTATTCATTATTGTTTGAACTGTTTTCAACCTTTTCATTGTCATCTTTTTCATCACTTATCGCTTTAATTTGTATGACTTTTAGACATCATTATTCTTTGTAGAGTTATGGTCAATGTACTTGTACAACAAAGATTTTCTTCGAGCTTTGATAACAAAACAATCATTAATGGCATTATAGTGATCAATTTTCACTGTAATATCATTTTGAGGGCCTAACAATATCAAATTGCTAAGCATTTCTTTCAATTCCTACTATTAACTCACTCTCTCTCTTTATATATTTCGAATGTTATTCGAAATAAACGCTTTTCAACGAGGGGAAATTTTTCCTATTTTCCTGAAAAAAAAGGAACTGTTGATTCGATTTATACAAATAAGAATTCAAAATGTGCACATTTAAAAGAGCTTCCTTTCCATGTAAAGGTTTTTTTCCTAGGTGCATATTTACTAATGTTATTTGAAAAAAAACGCTTTTCAATTAGGGGGAATTTTTCCTATTTTCCTGAATAAAAAAGAACTACCTATTCAATTCATACAAATAAGGATTCAAAAAGTGCGCAATTAAAAGAGCTTCATTTCGATGCAAAATTTGTGTTCCTAGGTCTATTTTTCGATTTTTTGACAAATTAGCTGTTTTTTTCTTGGACTTGGAAAAAATTCCAAATTTTTTCCTATTTTCCCGAATAAAAAAGAACTACCATTCGATTCTTTATATTATGTATATATCTTGTTCAAATTTTCAATCGTCAACAAAATACTTTCTATTCATTCTGCAAGTTCAAATAAAATTTTTAAATTTATAGTGGTTGAAATTTTTTTAAGAGCATATAAGCAAACACTGTATAACGAAACATTTAGACATGACAGTTTTAGTATAATTGATTGATTTCTACATTGAACTCTATAACACTGCATTCAAGGTAAAAAAATAATCGATAGGACTTTGGGAAGTTTGTTTTACTAATAATATCTGCATATATATAGAAAACTATACATGATGTTTCTAAGAGAATACCGAAGTTTTAACGCTTTATAATAGTATATATCACATAAAGTTACACGTGTAATTTAGACATTGAATGAAAGAGTAACTGAAACAGTTTTACCTACAAGTTCACAAATGTTCAATGTGAGCCCCATTCGTCACACGGCACAAATCAAGTCGATAGGTGAGTTAATTCCAAATTTTTTTCATTGCGTCGGAGGCGTCTGCTTCCATCCTGTGTCTTAAGTCTAAAAGGTCAGCTGGAAAGCGGTGCATCGTACAAATATTCCCTTATGAACCCCCACAGATAAAAGACACATGGTGTCAGATACGGTGAACGTGGAGGCCATGCGATACAAGCTTTATCGGAAGGCTCTTTGCGGCCAATCCATTGGTTGGGTACAGTGATATTTAACACCAGTCACGTACTGAGAGATGCCAGTGAGGCGATGCATCGTCTTGGTGCCAACTGAAGTTATTTGGTTCACTTTCTTCCAATTGAGAAAATAGCCGTAGTTATTGAACATGAAGATAGGCAGAACCAGTTACCGTTGGTTACCAGTTACAGTCTCGGTCGTCCCGTACTTTTCCCTTTACAAAGACAGCCAGTTGTTTCAAACTGATGATACAACTTAAGAATGATATTATGATTTGGAGGTTGACAATCGAACTTAATACGGAACGCTCGTTGCACAGTAACAGCAGATTCTGTCTTTGCAAACTGGAGAACACAAAACGCTTTCTGTTTACTAGTCGCCATTTTTCTACTAGCGCGTTGATCAGCAAGAATAGGGGAAAAACCCAGCATACGTTTTGCGCTCATTCGCGCACACATGCCAGCAAACAAAACTGTGTCAGTTGCTCTTTCATTCGATGTAAGAGTCGTACTAATATGTTATATGTAATGCATACGAGATAAAGCGTTAAAACTCCGATATTATTTTAGAAACACTCGGTATTTTGTTGAATGACAACTTTTTTTTATGATAAATTGCCTTGATCTCTAAATGACACCAACGGACGTTCTAGGTATATTAAGTTGTAAAATCACTCCTAATTAACCCATAACCACAAAACCTTTTCTGTGCAATCACCAGGGGAAATGATTTAAAAGTCACGAAAAATTTTCAAATTCCCTGCAGTAATGCGGAACGGAGAACAAAGTAAACAGGCTTCGGTGTCCAAGCGACACCGACGGACATTCTAGTGTTAAAAAATAATGCAATAAATCTTTGTTTTATTGGTGATATGTAAGACTTAACTTTACAGTATTAAAACGACTTTCCCATATAAAATATGAACTTACATTAAAAAGTATTTGAAAGAATTTTTTACTAACTTATTGCTGCTTTTTACTTACTGTCTTACTCTTAATTTTACAGGAAAATAATTTTTCAAATAAAAGTTAGACTCTTTAATATATCGTTATAGTAATTTAAGGAGCTATCTCTTTATTGTAAAAACTAAAATAAACTATCCCATTTATATCAGAAACAATACAAAATAGTAATTCCAAAGATCAGCTTACTGTTCTTCTAAATCATTCCTTTTATTTGTTTTAGGATATAGTTAGTGTCAGAGTAACTAATACGTTAGCATTACTTGCCTCTATAAAAGAACTAAACACTGGACATGTATAATCAAACTGACGCTTTGAAAACTATATATTATCGATAACATTTAAGCATTATATTCTGATTCATTATCGCGGATGATAAAAATATGCCAATAGTTTACGCGCGCGCGTTAAGAATGGAAGTTTCATTATAGAAGTGTAATAGTTTTTGTGATTCACAAATTATTAGTTAACGCATCATTTTGATTTCTTAAATTATATTCATTTGCTTTTCTAGACTAAAAAAGTTTTACAAACCATTTTCCTTATAGAAGTATTTTATTTGTTATACCTTTAATAAAATTCTTAAATAAGGTATTCTTATGAATTTCAAAATACATATTCTACGAAAATCGGAAAAAAAGGCTTAAATCTTTTTCATGTCTTGATATACTTAACTGAATTTTTAGTTCACAAAAATTTGAACTATTAGTAAATGATAATTTTTCGGAAATTGGACGTCCAGATTGGAGTACATCCAAGCCAGCCGTGACAGTTCTATGCCAGAAATCATATTTGAAATGTAATGCCACAAGATTATCTTTCGAATAAAAAAAAATTCATGTCAATCGAATAATACATCGTTGTTTTATTGCAATTTAAAGTTCTATACCTCTCAAAAAACACCCTTTATTAGTCTTCTTCAGATGATGCGTCAACTAGCCATGGCGTATATATACGCGTTTCCGCGAAGTGCGAACATTTCATTATTCTGCTTTCTGTAACATCAGTAAGTTCTTGGTTTGGAAAGAAGTGTACTACTAGTCAATAAACCCAATTTTAAAATTGTAAATCGCCTCAATTTAAATTGCAAGCATCTCATTTATAAAACAACTATCCACTTCCACTCCTATCTCTCTGTCTCTCTCACTTACTTTTATATCTTAAAACAATCTGCATACGAGGTTTCCACTGTAAGGGCGTGGTAGATGAATTCTAAGAGAAACTTCAAAGAATATTACCCTTTGTTAGTTTAAAGTGGAATCCTCATGAGGTAGCTCACTACAATGTGGCAGTAAAATTAGAGATAACATCAAAGAGAGAGAGAGAACATCCAAAGTTAGTTTCAAGAAGGAAACTTTTGAGGAAGCTATAGTCCATTACTTATTATAAATTTAATGTTTTTTCCTCACAGAAAAATTATAGTACCAGTTTTGGCAAACGTTTTCTGATTATTTCTGAATGTGTTAAATTTAAGATAATGTAGTCTAAGAAATAAGTCAAACAATATTCTGCTAAACTAATAATATAATAACAATAATTTCTTTCGAATCCAAATGATCTGTAGTTTCTTAAATGTATATGCAGAAAATGTTATTTTATCTCATTAACTTGTAGATATACTTATTTAAACATTTTTGTAACATTATGGAAAAGGCAACGAGTAAGCACAGAAATATGAAGGTGGGATTATTCAACCCTCAGTGTTTTTGCGGTTCGTTTTGGTTTGCAATCGCTTTGCGGTAAATGTGCATTCTTCTAGGGGTGAATGAATCAAAATACGAGTAAACTGAAATGAATTAATTATATTATCAATATATATATATATATATATATATATATATATATATATATATATATATATATATATAGATTCATGTAGAATGTTTAATCTCTCCGCCCGGACGATAAAGTTGTTAGTGTCGATGAGTACCGTAGAGCTTGGATTCGATTCCCGGAGAAAGCATGGATGTTCTTTTGAAATTCTAAATTTTCGTCCAGGTGAAAGTCTTCTTTAGAGGCTGGTAAAAAGGTAATGAACAGTGTGTGCTCCCGTGACTCCTCCCCAGGGGTTTTCCCACAAAAATGGGGTGTAATGGAGCCAAAACGTCACCTAAATGGTGCTCAAAACTGGGGTTAACGACAGACGTAATATGTATCGAAATTTTCTCCATTTTTTATCTGAATTCCATTATCTAATACGGGGTGCAATAATCCTACCAGGACACGCGAGCATATTGAAAAGTTAGAAATAAAAGATTATTTAAAAAAACTATTAATTTACTGAAAGGTAGCAAAATAAAATATATTCTGACATAATAAAAAATAAAATACATGTTTACACTGATATAATATACTTATAAATGTATCAGTACTTCACGATGTATTTCACTAACAATTCATCAGCAGTTAGTTAAGAACAAATTTTATACTTATCAGTTACCCCACGGGCTTGTCATATTCAAAATTTAATACTTATATCTTGATAATTTGTATGGTTTATAACTAAACTCATATTGGGCAGCTTTAGCATCAAAGCACATTACTACTGAATTCAATACATTGCCATCATATAGAAGGGAGAGGGGGTGAGAAAAATTATCATTGAAAATTGGATTGCAAATATTGAATGTTTAAAAAACACTGATCTAAGTAAAAGTTTCAAATTTGTTTTTATTTTTCAATTCCTACTATTAGCTCACACTCTGTCTATATTTATTAATCTTGGTGGAATTTTCAATCGTTAATAAAATACATTTTAAAGATCTCAGTTGAGCTGAAATTTTATATACCTGATTATTCTGGATAATAATACAGTATTTTAATTATAATTAATAAAAATTAATCGATTAAAACTAATTATTCAAAGAATTGCAAATACAACCACGTTGGCATCTTTTTTTTAGTGACTTTGCGACCTTTTTGGCAACTTGTGTCAAAACTTGAAAAGGTTTTTTTTCTCACATTTTAAAGCTCTCATTTGAGCTGAAATTTTCTATACACTATTGTTTTGGGTAAAAATACGATAATTTAATTATAATTAATTACAATTAATTGACTGAAACTAATTATTTAAAGAATTACACATACAGTCACGTTGGTTTCATTTTTAGCGACTTGGGGGGAGGTCAAAACTTTAAAATATTTTTTTTCTCACTTTTTAAAGCATTCAGTTGAACTGAAATTTTATATACACGATTGTTTTGGATGACTATACGATACTTTAATGATAATGAATAAAGATTAGTTACCACTTAAAGTTGTGATTCTGCCATATGTTTATACTTATTTATATTAATTGTAACTATTTAATAAAAAGTAGCTAAAATAAAATTTTTCTATGATGACCTAAGTAGAAATTGACTTAAAAAGGTTTTTTTATATTACTTGAATGTCATTAAAACTGAAAAATACGTTACTATATCATAGATACAGAATTCTACCCCCCTTTCTAGTTTATTTAGTTTTCATTTATTTAATGTTACCATACGTGTACTTTATTGAAACTTGATTCGAAATTTGTACATTTTATTCTATTAGTAAAAAATATACAGTTTCCAGTCAGTTTTTTTTCTTTGAATCGATTACATTGTGTCTTACCTGTCATTTCAGTTATCACACGCCTCATACATAGGACATCCCTAGAAATAAACTGTCATTTTGTTACTATGGCAACGCCATTGGCTCTTCCACTTCCTTCCGGTATATCTTCTTAATACGAACCAGTGATTTGGGCACTAACTCGACTTTTTTCGGTTCACGCGCAAAGAAAAAATAAGTGAAAGAAAGGAGGGAAGGAGGGGGGTTGTATAACATTGCATATACTTTTTTTCTTATTTAATTTTTTTGTTCCACCCCGGTTTTTTTTATTTTTATTGATTTTACTATTGCATTTTATTTTCATTTATTTCCACAATGAGAGTCTTTACTTTGGCTCTTCTCTTCCAGGACCAACTTCCGTTATTTTTACTTCCTTTTCAATCTCGTGGGTTCCATTGTCAACTCTCCTTCTCTCCCTCCTTTTTTTTCTTTTATCATTTCCGTCAGAGATGAGGTCGAATGTAAACGAAGACGAAAATTGAAATTTATTTTGCTCTTTCGGGTTCTCTTTTCACTGACGTTTAAGATATATTTCTTGAGGTAATTTAAATCACAATGTTCCTTTTTTGCAATCAGTGTGGTGGTTGTCATTTCATCCTCCCATTTAAGCCGTCAACTGCTTAAACACGAGATAATTCAGAATAATTTATGTCATTAATCATTATCTTCGCCATTCGTTTCCAGTTTTTTTAATCGTACAAACATATTTTAAATGATCTTCACTCTAAAAGCAATAAGTAGTGCTAAGTAAATATTTATATAACCTTCATAATCATAATTTTGACACTATTGACTAAGTTTAATTAAAAGAAATAACACGTGGTACTTACGTAGTATACCATGGACCAAATTCGTCAAATGAAAAGATACCGCCAAATGCAATCATTTATAGCCAAAAAATTGAACCTTTCCTGCGCACATTCGAACACTGTTATGATGACGATGGCAGAATTTGGCGACATTTTTAGAATTGTCAATGTCTTTTCTTTTGGCGAAATTGGTGGACGGTATAATACGGTATAATTCGAAAACAAAAGATTCTTTCAAAAACATTATTTTACTGAAAGTAAACAAACAAAATACTTTCTGATATAAGAAAATATAAACTACACATTTGCACTGATGCAATACACTTACAAATGTATCAGTACTGCACAATGTATTTTATGACTGAGTTGAGAATAAGTTTGATAACTACCAGAGGCCCCATGGGCTTGTATTAACATTTTATATTGATAATTTGTACGGTTTATAATTAATTTCTTAACTGCCGATTAAAGGTTACGCGATTTGCTCCCCATTGCCACCGTTTTCCACGTTGGGTGGGAAGGGGTAACAAAAAAGGATTAAATAAGCAAATCCTCCGAAATAAGTAAATCTTTCGCAAACATTGTTAAGGGCAGTTTATTCTATTCCAAAGACTTAGGAATAATTTTATGGATAGCAGTGCTCAGAAAAGATCATATTTTGAATAGACGTATATAAAGACACACAGAAAATTAATGCTTTTTATGAGCTAGACTCTTATATACGTCGGTGGCAAATAAGAGATTAAAGTTTTACTGTAGCTTTAGTGTCAAAGTATAGTATTATTGAATTCAATACATTGTTATTGTGTAGAGGGCGGTCGTGAATATCGAACGCTTGAGAAGTATTGGTATAACACGTAAGTATAGTTTAAATTGAGTAACTTCAAATATTTGATATTCAATGAAATAGCAAAAATATTAATTGTCATTGGCATGTAGTCCCTAAGTTGTGGTTTTATATACTTGCATGCTCTAGAACAGGGGTTGGCAACCTATGGCAGACGTGCCACATATGGCACGTGTAGCAATTCGCTGTTATACTTTACATCACTACAAAGTTATGAAATAAAGAAAACTCTCTGTCTTTATACTCTTTACGCCTAAGACATTTTTATTGAAATGTTTTTTCTTACTTTCAATTTTCGTCCATGAATTGATTCTGCCGAATTAGCTTGCATATAGTTTATACGATTTATTTATAAAAAAAATGTAGAAGTGACTCACATTCTAGGAGTTAAATATCCAATTCAAATCAAAGGTACTGGGTAATTCTTGTAAAATGAAACATCATTCGTTGCTGGATCATTAAAAAAATCAGAATTATTGAAAGCAAAATTTATGAAATTATGAAAAGAACTGGAAGATAACTATCGATAAATTTACAGCTATTTTAAGTTACTGCGTGTCATTGCTGAAGGGTTAAATTGGTATAAGAAAATTGCATGTACTCTGCTTTATCGCTTTTGGTTCTATATATATATTTAAACAAATATTTTTTCTTAAGAAATGTATTTTATAAATCCGTAAAGAACGTGTAACACACAACTGAGCATTCAGAATGATCTGTCAAGTTGAAAGTCACAAATTATACCCCCTGATATTGCAGTATTAAGTAGAATAATTTTGCGGGGACAAGGTTCTCATTAAAATTTCAATTTCTTTTTTAAATGTATTGCAGGAATACTTATATTTTATGTTATTTATTTCTTATTTTCATAAATACTATTAAAAAGTACATATTGTATAGTATATGTACAACTTTAATTTTTTATAAATGTTGAAGGAATAGTTTTGTTTTATATTGCTTGTTTTATGTTAAAAAATGTCTAAATGATTAATAATTATTGTATGAGAAACTCAAAATCTGCATTTTTGACATTTATTTCCTAACTTTATATACATTGTCACGGGATTCGAATTGTTACTGCGTGGAACACTAAAACTTATTGGTAGATTTATTTGGCACATCACAGTTGTAAAGTTGCCAACTCTGCTCCATAGTGATGTTAATTCAAACCCACCAATATATACCGGTGTTCAAAATTAGGAGAACTTTTAGATTTTGGCAATAATCTCCAGAACTACCAGACAGAATGTAATGAAATTTGGTATGTAAATGTAATAATTTGAATAATTTAATCTATACAGTAGCTTTTGAACTATTTAAAAAAAATGTCCAGTTCTACAGTACAACCGTGTAATTATTTTAATTAGCCACCCGCCTACTGGAGACTGTTGAAACTACTTTCATCCACCTCCTAAACAACGTGATGACTCGCTAAATATAAATAGCAAGACTCTGGAAAGCCCTCTCTGCTCTCTGTAAACATGTAGCCAAGCCGGCTGCCGCGCGTTATGTGTTTGTTTGTTGTCTTTGTTATGTGTAGTATCTTCCACACACATATGTAATATGCCTCTGTGTTTCAAGATGCAATAATTATTCTTAAATAAGAAGACTACCTCTTCGATACTACAATAATCGTCCATTCGCATCCTCACCACCGGTCACGCCCTATCTTTTGATTCGCCACATTAACATCAACCACTCTCCACGACAAATTATGCCGCGCTATAAGCATTATATATATATATATATATATATATATATATATATATATATATATATATATATATATATATATATATATATATATATATACGGATGATATAATGAAAAACACCAACAACAATCATTCAACAGTTAAAATACACATGGATGATCGTACGCAAAACTCATCGCAGGCAGGAGTATGAAACAGCAGCTCCAGAACAAAAATAAAATAAAATAAAATAAAATAAAATGAAATAAAATAAAAATGTTTAATTGGACGTATGGTCCCCTGTTTCAGATAAACAGGCACCGTGATTTTATACCGGAAATAAAGGATTTCATGAGTTCCTGCGCAAATTAATCTCACGCGTTCAGCAACTCTATTTCTAAGCCTTGGATGGTTTTTGGAGGGGATTTATTAGTTGTAATAGCCCAACCAAGAACATCCCTGGCATGCTCAATGTGGATGAGATCTGGAGATTTAAGGGGCCAATCCATTCGGCAAATATCAACAAAGTTATCGACCAGATAAGCTCTACGTGCCTCGCGTTATCATCCATTAAAATAAAACAGGGCCAACTGCACCCGGGAAAAGGCAAATATAAGGCTTCAAGACCTCATTCCTCACAGCAGTCACTGTACCTCTTACACAGGTAATATAAAAAACAGGTAATATAGGTAATATAAAAATGTTTTTTAAGAAAATTCCTACTTGAATCAACTAATAAAAATTTTATTTTAGCTATTTTTTATTAAAACATATGACATACTCACAACATTAAGTGGTAACCAATTTTTATTAATTATCATTAAAATATCGTATTGTTTTCCAAAACAATCATGTATTTAAAATTTCAGTTCAACTGAAGACTTTAGAACGTGAGGGGAAAAAAACCTTTTCAAGTTTTGACACAAGTCGCCAAAAATGATGCTAATTAGTTTTAATCAATTATTTTTATTAATTATAATTAAATTATTGTATTGTCATCCAAAATAAAATCATGTATGTAAAATTTCAGCTTAATTGAGGGCTTTAAAATATATTTTATTAATGATCGAAAATTTCACCAAGATAAATAAATATAGAGAGAGTATGAGCTAATAGTAGGAATTGAAAAAGCAATATCTTACTTTAATTTAAAAGTAGATGCAAATATGTATTTCATTAGTGGTCATCACAACTTCTGAATAAGGGATTTTTATCAGGGGTATGCTTTCTCATTTTAATACTTAACGTAATTTCGTAACACATTAATTTTATTTTCTTTTGTTCTTGGAAATAACGAAAAATGGGGTTCTAAATGAAAATTCGGAAAAACAGCAACTTTTTAACTAGATTCAACTTTAATCGAAAACTGCAAGTATATATATATAAATAACTCTAGGAAACCAACTCTAAAAGGTTAGCTTATCAATTTATGTACAAATGAAATGTTTTATTATGGGATTACATATGAAAGAGTTATAACTTAATAAATTTTAAGGATGTTGTTGCTGTTGTTGTCGTTGTGTATTTTATCCTGGGATACATATGAAAGACAAGAGATGGAAGAACAGAAACATGCAGTAAAAACAGAGAACAAAACAATTATCAATAATTATCGATATTTATCATACAATCGATGATCCCAGCATAGAGCAGAAGGGGTATGCTGCTTTCCATTCGAGACAAGAATCCATTTCAGGCGAACGTCCATCTTTTTTTCCCAAAGATACATCCATGCTTTTTCGGGATTTGAACCCGAGCCCACTCGGTTACAAGTTGAGGGCCATTTCCACCAAACTGGATGGGCGGCAATTTAAGGAATAAAATGTTAAAACAGAATTTAACTAAAATGAAGAAGAATTAGGTATAATGGACATTTGTTTATTTATTTTTGAAATTTGTAATAGTGAATATCATGATCTTGGAACATTAACTATATAAATCACAGTTAGTATTTATAAGTACTGCGTTTCTTTATTAGAAGACTTAGTTAACATCGCATTTTCCATGATGTAAGTCATTTTTTTTGTCATATTTTATATAAAAGTATTTATTTTTGCGTGAAAATTTTTTTTATGTATTAAGAAGCATAGAGTAATCTATATTCTTCTGAATACATTTTACGTCTTACTTTACAAGATGGCGACCGATTTAACAGCTGTCAAGTGATTTATTCTCAGTTTGGTTTGGCAATTCATCCTGAATAGACTCACGCATGAACAACGCTTTCAAATTGTACAATTTTATTTCGAAAATAATGGTCGATTTTCATAAGCGAATTTTGTTTAGCGATGAAGCGCACTTCTGGTTGAATGGCTACGTTAACAAACAAAACTGCCGCATTTGGAGTGAAGCTAATCCACAAGTGTATGTCGAAACACCGTTACATCCAGAAACACTGACTGTTTGGTGCGCTTTATGGGCTGGTGGAATCATTGGTTCGTACTTCTTCAAAAACGATGAAGGCCACAACGTTACAGTCAATGGTGATCGGTATAGAGCCATGATTACTAACTTTTTCATTCCTGAATTGAACAATCATGATGTCCAGCAGCTGTGGTTCCAACAAGACGGCGCAGCATGTCACACAGCTCGTGCCACAATCGATTTATTGAAAAACACGTTTGGTGACCGCCTAATTTCACGTTTTGGACCTGTGAATTGGCCTCCAAGATCTTGTGATTTAACACCGCTAGACTATTTTCTGTGGGGCTATGTAAAGTCATTGGTCTATGCGGATAAACCACAAACGCTTGACCATTTGGAAGACAACATTCGCCTTGTTATTACCGATATACGGCCACAAATGTTGGAAAAAGTCTTCGAAAATTGGACGTCCAGAATGGACTACATCCGAGCTAGCCGTGTTAGTCCTATGCCAGAAATCATATTTAAATGTAATGCCACAAGATTTTCTTTCGAATAAAAAAAAATTCATGTCAATCGAATAATACATCGTTGTTTTATTGCAATTTAAAGTTCTATACCTCGAAAAAAAACACCCTTTATTTTTCAAAAATTCTAGTTGAGCCTCTGTACAAAGGTCTGAGAAATATGCAGGCAAAATATTATTATAATAGAAGCATTTTTCACAAAAGGAGAACATTTTGAAAACAGGTTATTCTAAGTTAATTTTTTGCCAAAATATTGCATTTAAATAATTTTTTTTTGTCGAAATATTCTTAAAACAATTTTATACAAAAATTCTAATCTAAGTGACACTAAATATCATGAAAATGATCCATTTATGCGCCTTTTTAATATCACGGTTCCGATTTTAGTCGGATACTTTACATTATTTATTTAATTGATTAATTATTTTATTTCTTTTGATGACAGTGCTTGAATATTTAAAAAAAATGTTTTGCTTATAGAATGAAACCATAGGGTAATTCTTTCATAAGCGTTGAATCTTTTTAACTGTTATTAATAGATTAATTAATTTATTTTTGAAAAAAAAAGATCTTGAAAGTTTGCTTTGAAATAACCTTTTTTTTAATTCAATATATTTTTATACCGATTTTGTTGAAGAAAATATAATAATGTATGAGACACATGTATGCGTCTGTGTGTGTATGTTAAGATAACAGGTAACGTGTATAAAGACATATTTACTAAGTAACAACTAAAATATAAATTTCATAATTTAGTTAATATTTAAAAAAGTAAACTCAGGCGTCAGAAAAATAAAAATTTGACACAGCAAAACAAATTTCAATTTCAGTCTCACTACGCTTTAAATAGCCTCTTTGACACCAATGACATAAGGAAACATAATGATAATAAACTAGAGGGATCCACAAAATAGAATAAAAATGTAAAACTTATTATTGATAGAAAAAAATTAGCAAAAAATAAGTCTAACACAATGAAAATGAATGAAAAAAAAAAGATTCAATACTGATAAAGAACTCTAAGAGTAGAAGAACAACAAATAGAAAGAGTAAATGAACATGCAATGCTCTTTTTGTTTCATCGTTTTCTTTATTTTGCAGTAAAAGTCATGTTATTAACCAAATCACTGTCTGGTAGCTTAAAGAAGAAAATAAAGAGTCAAAGTAGTTTAGCCACAAAAAGGATAACACGTCTGAGGTATAATTGACAACTGAAGTAAAAAGGAAATGAAAGATATATTATCCATACTATAAAGTACATGTCACTGTTGGATAGTATGTGCATGAATTTATACATAAGCTCCAGAATACATTTGATATAATTCTCAAGTAAAATGTGTATGAAAAAACTTAACATCTTGCTAATTATTTTACTGTAATTACCTTATGAATTAAAATATCCATATAATTCCTTTTTGATGAATATTTTTGTGCGTGTGTAGGCAATACATCTTAAAAGATGCGTATTTTAGATGCAAGAAACGTATTTTTATTCTTCAGACATTAAAAATACGTTTCGAAGATTTATCATTAAAACATACACTGAAATACACAGAATTAGGGATAGCAAGGACTGCGCAAATTGTGTAGCGCTGCGCATTATTTATGCGCAAGTGAGGGCGCTGAGGTAACGGCATATATAGCGACATTATGGTTGTTCTAAATTAGTTAAAATGAAAAATAGCAAAAATAACTCGGATGACTTTGTCTTCCCAAGTAAAACTGCCGCGATCTACCACTCCAACTCTAGTACTTCAACCAGTTGATATCCAAAATTCTTCCGCTAACCTAGAGCAAGATTCTGAGCCCTTACAAAATTAACCGACTGGAATCCCTACTCCTAAGCCCCCTACACCCGTTTTTCTAAAAATCAAAGATAATTATAGAGAGCAACTAAGAAAGCTAGTTAATCAATTTCCAAACTTAAAATCTAAATCCTCCTCTAGGAATTATCTCGAACTTAAGATTGACTCCCAAGATGAACATAGGAACCTCATTAATTTTATGGATGAGGATAAAGATAAAGAATTTTATGTAATTCAACCAAAGGAAAACAAAACTTTTAAGTTTATAATTAAAGGTTTGCCGCGATGCACCAAACCCCAAGATATCATTACTGATGTAGAAGATATTGGTTACACTGTAACCAGCTGCAACCAACTCATATCCAAGACAACCAAACTCTAACTCCTCTTTTTTCTTGTCACATTGCCTAGAAATTCCAAAAATATTGCAGTTTTCGATCTCTCCCACTTGGGATACATGAAGATCAAAGTCGAGGGGTACCACTCAATGTTTCAACTGCAACAATTTTTTCCACACGGCAGCTAACTGCCACATGATCGATCCCAAGGTATCTCAAGTGGGGAAAAAATCACTTAACGAAAGATTGCGAGATAAAAGAGCAACAAGAAACCCCTTCTGTATTAATTGTAAAGTGTACGGGCATACTGCCTGTTACACTAAATGCCCTAGTTTTCCCAAACCCATAAAAAGATGCCCCCATTTTCAATAGAAATAGCAATAAATTTACCAGTAATAATGTTGTTGAGGGCTTGTTTCTGGAAATTCTTAAAGTAATGACCCGCTCCCCTTTGCAGATAACAATAATAAAATGGAAAGATAGAGCTCTCCCCAAGTTGCCCCCTCTAATGAGAATAATACCTCAGATTTTCAAGATATATATAATTACTCTTTTTAAAATTGTAACTAATATTTTTAAACAATTCCCAAAGTTAAAACTAATTCTCCCCTCTCTTAAAAAAACCAAGGATTTTAGGCAACAAGCGCTTATGATAATAGAAGCGGTCCTTGATTAATTTATTTATCTCTATAATTCT
Organism: Trichonephila clavipes; assembly: GCA_019973935.1. NCBI lineage: Eukaryota > Metazoa > Arthropoda > Arachnida > Araneae > Nephilidae > Trichonephila > Trichonephila clavipes. Next base: position 216,214 of record BMAU01015815.1, on the reverse strand, counting down.
ATTACTTAATTTTTTCCCTTTAATCTCAATGTCTCTATCATATTTCAATAGTTTAATTTTTTTTCTATACCGATCAGGCAATTTTCTCACAAAGTCCAAAGGCTCACAACCAATAGCCTTCATCCTTTTTTAACCGTCGGAACTCTGCCATTCGCCATTGGATCCTGCCCTATGTGGTCACACCTTCTCACCCCCCATGCCAAGAACTCATCGCAAAAACCCCTCAGTTCAAAATATGGAGTGGAGAAGTCTGACAAGATTCCAGTGTTCAAAGATGCTCCGAATTAGTTGTTGGAATTGCCAGTATGGGTAAAATGCATGGTTTAGACGCCTTCGATCACGGACAAATCGTACGTGCGTGACGCATGGGTCATTAAAATTCCGAAATCGTCTGACAGCTAGGATTTTCAAGGTCGACTGTGTTAAGAGTATACCATGCACAAATAACTAGAAATCAGACAAACTGCAAAAGACAATTAGACTTGAGAGTGCGTGGTGAGAGACGGCTCAGGCGAATTGTACGTAGCCAGCGAAGCCAAGTATTAGCTCAAATTACTGCATAATTGAATAACCGTGCTAGTCGTTCAGTCAGTAGGCGGACTGTGCAATGCTCGCTTCACCTTATGAGTTTTGAGAGACGTCGACTTACAAGAGTACCATTGCTCAATTCTCGTCATTAGGCTGCATGTATTTCCTGGGCAAGATAACAGAGAGACTGAAGTGTAGAGGATTGGAATAGAGTAGCATAGAGTGATGAGTCTCGATTCCATCTACTTAACGCCAACGGGTGGCTGAAAATATGACGTCATTCTCATGAAGTCATGGATCCTGCGTACCAAGTTGGAATTCTACAAGGGCATGGTGGTTCAATCATGGTCTGGAGTGTTTTTTCGGGGCATTGTTTGGGATCTTTGGTGCGTATAATTACCTCCACGAATGCAATTTGGTACGTAGAGAAGCTGGGTGATCAACTACTACTGTTTATGCTGTTCTGTTATCCACACGGTAATGGAGTTTTCCAAAAAGACAACTTATCCGTTGTCTTTTTGGTCCCGGTTGTAAACTGGATGGTTGGATAAGCATTCCTTTGAATTTTCTGTCCCCTAGAAGCCCAGACATAAATCCTATTGAGAATCTTTGCGACGTTTTCGAACAAGGCGTGAGAGGCCATCACACAGCACCAACGAACTTTACTTAATTATGGACAGCCTTAGCCAATATTTGGCAAGTCCTTCCCGTGAAACGTTTTCAGAAATCTATGCTTTTGAATCTATGCCTTGTCGTGTGACAGTCGTTATTAAGGCCATAGAAGATTCAACTCATTACTAAGTAGGTATCCCTAATTCAGTGGAACTTCAGTGTATATTCGATGTAATGAAAGGCATTTTTGCCAAACATAATTTACCTATCTTAGAGGGAAAGCACATTTCTGCATAGTATACTTTTAGCATCATGTCCACATGTTTTAAAGTACGCCTATTACAGAAATGCAACTTGCATAATATTTAATGAGAAATTATAATTGTAATGAAAATTTTTCTCAGCTTTCACTTATCAGTTTGTTCAAAAAGTTTTGCCTTGTCTTTTTTTATTGTAATTGCTTAAATTCAAGAATAAGATTTTCTTTTAATATTGTAATAACGATGAGACATACACATACAATATTTCTTTTCTCCCTGGAGCATTGATTCCATCTTGAATTTCATAATTTCTCGCCAAAGGACCGAAAATTTTTTTCATGAATTTCTGAAACATTATACTTAATATCTACTTCTCTTAGATTAAGATACAATTTGAATTTTCTGTAGCTGCGCACATTCTACTTTTTTTAAGTATGTAAGTTATTTTATAAATAAAACATTTTCATAAAATTTAATTTTGCCTTACTAATTACTATATTTCATTTTTTTAAATTGTCTTTGGAAAATCAAAGTCGGAAACACTTCAGGGACAGAATTACGAATGTTATTGCTTTGTACGGGGTGTATCAGTATACAGAGGTTACAAACTTTCAAGACAGATAAAATACACATATACAATGGGAAATTATACAATGTGAAAACATAGAATGGGACATATACAATGGGAATTCTTAGTACAGCAAAAAGTTTGGGAAGACTTTCGTTGAGATGCACGATAGGTAGCACTATATAAACTGAAGCATCATGATAATGCATATGCGCACGCGGTTTCTACTTATAAAACTTCATTTCCCCTGTCAACCCTGTGACAGTAAAATGAACAATTGTTGAGCGTGTTGATATGCCTGTGGCCTAAAGGGCTGTTGATAGCAATGTATTAGCCCAGTGCTTCTCAAACTTTCCATATCCGCGACCCACTATTCAATCGTCATTTTCATCGCGCCGCCCTCCATACAATAACAATGTACGAGTTCAATAATACTATACTTCGACACTAAAGCTACAATACGACTTTAACTCTTATGTGCCATCGACGTACATAAACGTCTCGCTCATACAAAACATTAATTTTCTGGACGTATATATACGTCTTTCTGAAGTACGATCTTTTCTGTGAAGTGCTATCCGTACAACTATTCCGAAGGTTTTGGAATGTAACAAGAGAACTTTGACTATGTGTTTGCGAGGATTTGATCCCCCCCTCCCCCTAAAAACATCGAAATACGCTAGTCTACGTGGAAAACGGCGGCAATGGGAAGCGAACCGCGTAATTTTTAATCGGTAGTTAAGGAATTAATTAAAACCCGTGCAAATTATCAAGATAAGTTATAGTACAAGCTCATGAGGTCACTGATAATTATCAAACTTATCCTTAACTTAGTATTGTTAAATTAATAATAAAATACATTGTACAATACTGATACATTTATAAGTGTATTAAATCAGTGTAAATAGTTATTTTACATTTTATTACATCAGAAAGTATTTTGTTTGCTTACATTCAGTAAATTAATAATTTTTTTTTATAAATAATCTTTTGTTTTCGACTTTTCAATATGCTCGCTGCCCCTCGCATTTATTACGACCCACAAGGGGGCGCACCTCGCAGTTTGAGGAACACTGTATTAGCCGCACAGAGGTTGTAAGCCCAACATTATTCTATTAAGAAAAAAAAACTCCTAGTTACTCTTTCTTTAAAAGCTTTCACTAAAACACGGATTCTTGCACGCTTGCACGGATTCTTCATCGGGGACCAATAGAAACATGGGCGTTGAGTAAGAAGACCAAACAACGTGGAGACTGTGTTGGTTCAAGAGAAGAACAATTCTGGTGCCAGCACGCTTGCTATCGCAATTCATGACGAGAGTTACCGCATTGAAGATGTTAGGCCAACATCACGGCAATGGGTCTTAATTTTGAGCACCTAATTTGATGATGATCGTCATTTCTTTAACCTTTTTTTTTTAGTTTTTTGTGGTACGAATGATAATGAACGTTTCCCCCTCTTATTCGTGACCTGTCTTTCTTGTTTTTTGTGTCGTCATTACCACGCTGGGAAATCGTTTCCAAACATGCATTACTATGTGATTTCACATCATCTCGATTATCTATATCTGCCCTGTATTCTGTGGTAACTTTTTTCTCGTTGTAAAATTCCATTTTAAGAAAAAAACCCAATAGCTTCATTATAGAAAGAAATAATAATAACTATTTAATTAAAGATCAGAAATAATTTGAAACAGCAATCAGAAAACTACATTTAAAAAAGTAAAACGAATTTCCATTTTCGTCTTCTCTTACATTATCTATAATATTTAACAAAAATGATATGAAAAAAAAAATGATTAAACATGGAAAATATGGAAAAGGAAATAAAAATACGAAAATGTGTGAGAGAGAGAGAAACCTTAAAGGAAATGAAAATAAAGTTTCCCAATGCGAAAAAAACCCAAAGAATTATGGAAAAGGAACATAGTATCCAGTGAAAGGAAAAGGTAAAAAAGATTAAATAAAGGTATGTGATGTTTTTTTTTCTCTCTCTTTCTCCTTTTTAGCATTTCTTAACTCATTTTTTCTCTTTAGAAGCGAACTGGAAATTTCTAGTTTATAGTTAAACCCCTTTGGCTGTAATCTTCGAGATACTCCAGAAAAAAGTAGAAGGGCTAATGATAACTCCATGGTAACGATATGAAGTTTTATTTTGAAGTAATGCGTGATATATATAAGATACGTCGTAACTAGAATATAGTAAGGACACTGAATCAACCTTACTATAGAGGAACATGTAAGATATTTTGGATAAATAGACGGTCTTAAAGCATTGTTTATTAAATTAATTATAATTAGATTTTAAAATTTATAAATGCATTGATTTTTGGAAGGTATAATATAAATTATATTACACATAGCTTATATCTTATTAAAATTTAGGGACGCATTTTATATAAAAATAGATTTTTTTTAAAAAAAAACTGCTAGAAAAGCGTTTAATGTTTGTTTGGAGCAAAATTAAAATTGTTTCAGGGAAATGTTTTTACCTGTAAAATACTTAGCGCAAGAAAAATAATTTCTTATTTAGAAAATATATTTGAAATACATTTATTAAAATAGGTTTTAAATGTTAACAGTTTTGAGCATTTAATGCATGGATTGAAACAGTATCCAAAGGTAGTGAACAATAAGTATGTAATACATACTTTGACTTTTGTTCCCATCTTATGTTATACACCATGAGTAGGCAATTGTTTTGGCTCGAAGGACCCATTGTGAAATTCCAGGATGCAGAGGAACCGCGTCTTTTGAAGGTGATAGTATTTTTAGTTAGAAGATTTTAGATTGTATCATAAAAATCCGCAATTATAAGTTCAATAAAATACCGGCTGTTTCAAAAGTCCCGCACATCAACCTTTGTGGTTGAATTTTAAAGACAGATGAATTACGTTCACAAACAGAATAAAGGACAAACAAAAGTAGAATGCCTATCTTTATTGCCAGGTGTCAGACATGGTAAAATAACAGCAAATGTTCAAAATTATGTTCGTTTTCCTGGACACACAATCGAACTATGTTTACCAGATTAATTGACACCTTACGACGAGCATGAAAATTAATGTCCGAATTTGCATGAAGGATGTTACTCTTAAGTCCATCAAACGCATGGGGATGATTCCTGAAGGTGACATTTTTCAGATATCTTTAAAGAAAAAAAATCCTGAATTGACAAATCCGGTAAACGAGTTGGAAATGACACGATCATCGAAAAATTCAGTTAAAACTTCCATACTGTCCCGTAATATGTGATAAATTGCGCCATCTTGCTGAAGCCAAGAGTACCCTTCATCACTTTCAGCCTGGATATGAATTTTGTAACAATGTTTATGTAGATGAACGGTCTTTTTTAATGGACTTCGTTGTAAAGCGGTCTCCCCATCTGGCACTTTCTTTTTCATTATGAACACTGTAAGGAACAGCTGCTTGCACCTGGCAACAGGTCAAACGAGAGACGATATAGAGAAAAGGATCTGGCAACGACGGAGGAGAAAAAGCTCGGAACGAGAGAGGGGAGGGTGGCGAAGAAAAAGCCGGGGTCGTGAAAAGTAGACACGGCTGAACGATGTATCGTAATCCTGTAACATCTGAATATATTCTTGATTTTAAGAAATGTCCCATAGAAGGTATGGAATAAACAGTGGGACCAAATCCTGTCTGCAATTATTTTCTTGTCACAATTCGAACACGATCAGAAAAGTACCCACGAGTTTACAAACACTCTACCAGATCGCTTCCTGTCTGCAACCGATCCTGTGTCACGTAACCGTTGCACTAAAAGTGTTATCATTGATGCATTTGATGCTGTTTCACCTGAATATTTCTGCTGAAATGCATTTATCACACGGCAATGAGATTTTATAGCTAAATAAAATTCCACGATGACTATTTGCTCTTGGGAAAATATCATGCATCTCCCGTTGTGCTCAACTGACAAAAATTGACAAGTATTTCGAAACTGGTGCCTGATACGTTCAAAACTTCTTATGATATGGTCCCTGTTGCCATCTAGTGAAAGAAATTTCGATCAACCCTTTTGGTTTTTAAGCAACAAGGATTACCATGTGGATGTGCACCCGGTAGTGGAAGTGTTTTATTCACACACAATTTAGTTATTGCGCTAATTTCATATCTATAGCTTCAAGAACATTTAATTTTATGTACTCTATCACACCTTACTCCAATTTGTTATTTAAATCAGGAGTGAGATAACTTGTTGAAATTCTCGTCGCAGACAGCAAGTTTGTTTATTGTCAATCAACTTGTATCTCTATTTACTCTTGAGGATATTTATGTATACGAGAAAACTTTGTTCAAATTTAGGGAACAGTTTCTATTTAGTTTTCTAACTGGCTTGGTGGTCGGTGAGAAAACTTTTTGCATATCACTTTTTGCCCGTCGTCTTCATTATACACAATTAAATCATTGTGTAAAGTTTAAAGTTTATTATAAAATTTATTATAAATATCAACATTGAAATATTTTCATTCGTAATCTTTTTTTCAAATGTTATCCATCTTTGACACAAAAACTTAATACTTCCAAACTACCAGATTTCACTCAAACTAAGCGATGTTATTTTGTTTACGCTTTGAAAAATTATTTTTTAAAAAATATAAAATATATTGAACTGAAATTCATACAGACCAAACTTTTTTAAAAGGATTTCTTAAAATGCTCGGATACTTAAATTTATTTTATTAACTTAATTCTTAAGAGTCTATTGTTTTAGTAATCTTTGTTTATATTACATTACTGTCTAACTGTGTTGTTATTGTTGTTCCTTATCCCACTTGATTGACAGAAACATCTAGATCAAGTCCATGGACCCATGCGTTTTCAAGCAATGAAGAACTGTAACAGGACTTGATAGCACCTGGTTCCTATGGCAACCAACACAAGCCAAGATGTGGACAGGAGTGACTTGGGTTACATTGCACAAGGAGGACATTGCATAAGGAGGATGTGGAGGATCCACATCGTACAAGGAGGGCAAACTTTAAGATCCGCCGCTGCGAAGCTTAACAGGAATCGTTACATCTCGTCTACAGCTTGCCTCAATCAAAGCAGCACTAGGACGGTTTCCTTTATACTTGAGGTTCCCAAATTTAATTGTCTCATAGACCCATTGCCATGTTTTTTAATTTCGGGTAGACCCCCTGCTTACCTAATATTCAATTTTTGCAAATTTATCCAGTTAATTATCTTTTTGACAACTGGTACTTTTTCTTACTTAAAAAGAATTGCATTTCCAACTGTAGTGAAGCATAGCATTTAAAATAAAGAGAAGCACATGTTAATGAAATAAATTAAAATTAAAATTAAATAGTTTAATACGTAGGACAACTGCTGCCAAAAATAACGAATCATTTTAATGAGAAGGATGAAACTGGTGCTTCAATAAAGAATTTTTAATATTTAATATCAATTTAGCCAGGTTTAACCCTAAATATCCTTTGTTAGTAAGTGTCCAGTCCCCCTTCCTCTCTTTTTTCTTTTATTTTGAGATTGGCAAACTCACTAAACCTCCCTCTTACTAGGAAAAGCAATTAAAAAAACTTCTCACGATTTTCCATAATTCACGACAAATAACAGGTATATATTTTTAAAGCCAAAATTGCTGTCATCCATTTCTAAACTTTATTTTAAAATCGCTAGGGCCTATTTTGATCACTTCCTATTGTAATATGACATTTTTTTCAATGAACTCATCGTCTACAGTTGTATTACTATGAAAAAACGTAGATCAAAATTTGAGTACAGGGCATTTAAATGTTGAACGTAGGTTAAAATGTTCTGACAGATTGTCTGCGACAAATTGAGAAAATTCACGATGTCCAATATTATACTTCTTTAATTTAATTCTGAAAAGAAAAGCTGAAATGGTCCTTTTCTTAATTAATTGTATGCTGCCACCTAGTAACCTTAAATTAACCTCACTAAAATTAGTAAATAAATCTGTTAAATTGGTAAAATCTGGTTTCCACTAGATCAAATTTATTTTAAAGATTAAAATCACGATCTAGTTTAAAGAGAGTCACTAGTATAGACCCCTATTTACACCTCATGGACCCCTTTCCGGTCATCATAGACCCTTGGGGAATATATAGGAAGTGGTCTGCTTAGACCACTTTGGGAATCAATGCTTTATAGTACTCATGTACGGGGACCTGCCCCCACGAGAAACTGATATCTTGTTTAACCCGGGTACCAGTTTCTGAAAAAGTAAGGCAGCCATCACGTGTAGTATCCTTATGGCTCAAACCATCTGTCATTTCATTAACATAGACATTCACTTGTGACGATTTGGTGTGGTGTGGTAGTAAGGAGAGGGGGGTGCCAGCCCACGTGTCGTCCACGTCACTTGACCAAGTTTCAAAATTACGCGGTCCATCGCTAAAAGCCCTCGTGTATCTGAACAGTGCGACATTAATATTCAATCAATTACGCGTGTGACGATACACACTGAAAAATATCTTAACATTAGCACTCACACGCAAGCAATTTAAAAACTGGACAATACTCTTTGTCGTTCTGTCACCATTCTTCTAACATTCAGACAGATGCAAAATACAGCTTCGGCTATCAGTAAATATACAACTATAGTGATTCATGTAACCAGATTATAAATTAGAAATTAATAATGATCGGATGAGATTTTTTGACAATATACACTCAGGAACATTGAAAATAGCGACCCACGAAGGAAGCTAAGTACAATTGCAAAACTTTGCAAATAAGAACAGCGTAATGTGATATGCAAATGATCCAAGCTCTGTACCAATACGCATGCTCATACACGCCGACGTGGTGCTACAATCAGAAAGAGGGTGCTATATAAGCCAGCGCAAATTCGAAGAATCATAAACGTGACGATTGCCCGCCGATTGTAGGAAGGCTTTGGTGAGTGAAACATGCCAGGTAAACGTGATAGAAGACATTTCTCACAGTTACGCGAGTTTGAGAGAGGCCTGGTCATGGGGATGAAAACTGCAGGCTGGTCGACGCGCCGTGTTGCAGGCCAGGTGGATCGTTCGGAGTGTGCCGTTAGAAATTGTTGGGAGCAGTGGACACGAGAAAGTAGCCATGCGCGGGAAACCGGGTCTGAAGCGACCAGAAAGACCACGAGGAGAGAGGATCGAAGGATTGTGCGGCAAGCACTTGTGGACCCCACAGTGACTCATTCAACGATACGTGCAGACGTAGTCATAGCAATTGTTCCACAAACAATTTCCAGACACCTTGCAGAAGCAAATCTTAAATCCAAGCGCCCTTTCCGTGCACTCCCTTTAACATCGGAACATCGGCAACTGCGTCTACAGTGGTGCCAAGCCAGATCAATGTGGAACGTCACAGATTGGCAAAAGGTTGTGTTTAGTGATGAATCCCGGTTTGTTTTGGGGACAGATGATAACCGTGTAGGGGTATGGAGGCACTCTGGTGAGCGGTACAATCCCCCCTACACTGTTCTACGTCACACTGCCCGCACAGCTGGTGTAATTATCTGGAGGATCATAGCCTATGATAGCCGGTCTACTTTAATTGTGATGCGTGGAACCTTAAAGTCCAACGCTACGTTGATGATATTCTTCGACCCCATGTGGGACCTTTCCTAAATGGTCTCCCAGGGGCAATTTTCCAGCAAGATAATGCTCGTCCTCATACAACAAGAGTTGCTCAAGACTTCTTACGTCATTTTCAGACTCTTCCATGGCCGGCCCGCTCCCCCGATTTGTCCCCTGTAGAGCACGTGTGTGATCAGCTAAAATGGTAGATGCCATCGTGTCACTCTGTACATGATTTAGAGTTGGTTGTTCAAGATTTGTAGGCCCATCAACCTCAGGACAACATAAGGTGTCTAATCAACTCAATGCCGGACCGTGTGGCGGCATGTATTGCAGCTGGAGGTGGTCCAACGTGCTATTGAAGTTGCCCAGTATTTGTGTCGTTGCACACCCTGTAATCGTTTAATTGTCTTGTTTTTGAGATCAAGTGAATCTCTCATCTGTGTCATTATGCGTATTAAATTTCATTTCAATCCGATGCTTTCTTCTTGGGTAGCTATTTTGAATGTTCCTGAGAGTATTTTAGCGGATTAATTTTTACATTATTTTGTAAATTGTTTGATATATATTCTTACACATGATTATGATAAATCCTTATAAATATATCCTTTTCCAAAATTTCCTGATCTAAAGCTTGTTTTTGTAATGTTTGCTGTTTTTTTTTAATAAATATGCTAATACTATGTGAAATAAAACATGCAAGCATTTCTCAAGGTTTGGATTTTTTCCCCCGCAAAACGCAACTTTATTTCTTAAAATTAATATTTATTGCATTTTCAAGAATTATTTTTAAAAAAGTTAGTCATTTATATACTTTATGTAAATACTGTTTTTATAAATGGTTAAAAAAATTTTAAAAAAGTCTAAGAAGTTTTAACAAAAACTAAGAGATTTTTCAAAGATCCCTAAAAATATCGCCTTTTCATTCACTATTGTTTTCTTCCAATACCAAAGTTTTAAAGGAAACTAATTGACAAGTTTGATTCAGATAAAAAATTGTGATTTAATTAACATTTGGAAACAATTCTAATCATCGGTGTTAGGAATCTTCCGCTGAGCAAAACAAATTTTCTTTTTAGTTTCGAAATTGTATAGGAATGAACAAAAAAATAAGGAAGTGAGGTAGAGATAGCAACAGAACAATGGGAATTTAAATGAAACTAAAAATGCGGAAATGAATCTTCAAAAAGAAAAACAAAAATTAAGAATAAATGAAAGAAACATGCAATATCGATTAAGGGAAGCGGATACCAAAGGATTAGATAAGATGAAAGTTCAATGCAGTACTCTTTTCTTTTTTAACCCTCTTTTAAGTTAGCAACCAAAACATAAGTTTGAATCCTTAACATATTTTGGAAGGCAATAAAAGAGTGATTAGTGTTAATAAGGTTTAAAAATAGATATTGTTTCACTCTATATAGAAATGAATGAAAGAAATTCTAAGTAATAACATATTTGAAAAACGAGCCACGTGTTAGAGTCCTAGTTCCACTGAAGATCCGAGAGGCTGAGGCCCGTTATAACTGCACAGACCGAAAGTTTTCTCGTGGCGAGGTGTGGAAATAGGGTGAGTGAGTGAATGCGGATTTTATGGCGCAAGAGCCAAGTTTGGTTATACTGCACCAAACATTCGTTAAAATACTAAAAATCTAAAAATATACATATATACACATGTATATATGCATATATACATAGACATGAAAATATATTTTAAAGATGTCAGATTATAAATTAAAATATGAAATAGAGTAAAATTTCATCAAATGAGAGTAATTCAAAAGTGTTCAAACCATAATCATAAAATTCATATATAAATATACCTAATACTACGATAAAATCCGTAAAATAATTATATTTGATGTAAAATATCAGTTGCAGATAAAAATGCAAAATTATTTGGATAGGGAATTTCCCCAATGGTGTCCTCGTCACTTCAACATGCTGCAAAATTGTAAGGTCCGTCACGTGGCCACGGTAGCCGAGTGGTATAGGCATCGGATCGTGGCTTGCCTTGTCACGAGTTCTTGCCCAGTACCACTAAAGATCCGCTGTGTAGGGCAGCGATGCACGTTAAATCTGTCGAGAGCTGAAACGTCCTCCCGTTGGTGTGGTGTGGTAGTTAGGAGAGGGGGTGCCAGCTCAGGTGTCGTCCACGTCACTTGACCATGGTTCAAAATTTCGTGGTCCGTCGCCAAAAGCCCTCGTGCAGCTGAACAGTGCGATGTTAATATTCAATCAATCAATCATGTAAGGTTCGTCACCAATACCCCTCAAATTGATTCAGATTGTGATGTCCATTAAAATCAAATCAAATTCAGACAACAAATCAACAGATGTGTTTCTGATGCAATCCAGTTACGAAAACACACGACACCTAATCTAGTACCGTCTAATTATCTTTCCACACTACATTTTTTAAAGGTTCTACAGCGATAATCCTGAATGTGTGTGTGTGTGCGTGCGCAATAAAAAAACGAGTTAAATGATAAATAGATAAGTATCCTATAAAAGTCACAGAAGACTTAAATAGCGAAATAGAAGACCAAGAACAAAAAGCCAATATATGAAGACAAGTCAATTGATCAAAATGGAAATCTATCATGCATTTTAAGGCAAATGTATCATGTATTTTGACTGACTTTGGACACTGAAGTAGTGGAAAGTTTGTCTTATGAAAAATTAAAATTTCCCTTCAGCGGAAGATTTTTACATAACAATGCAAAAAAAAAAAAAAAAAAAAAAAAAACTGAGGAATATAAATCATAGTTAAAAAACATTCATCCCTAAAAATAGCAGGTGTAAATAAACAATATTCTTGCAATAAATAAAATTACATATTTGAATGACTATTAAAGAAACAAAAATAGTAGTAAAAATGCTATTAAGAAAAGTAAACATAAAATTATGTGCTTACCAAAAATTTCTTAAGCATAAAGTAAAAGAAAAAAAAGTAGAAGTAGAAGTAGAAAATTATTTAAGAATAAATACAGAGGCGGAGCTAGACCTGAACTTAATGTGGGCAAGATACTTTTCGCGATGTCCTTTGGTGGCGTAAGAAGAGGGCTTATAAAATAAAAAAAAAACAAAGAAAAAAATCCAAACTTTTTACTCATATTTCTTTGACACATTAAACGATAATGAAAAAATATAAAACTTCTGTTTATTTAATTTTTTTTTAAAGTTTTGCTTAAGTTCTTAATGATTGGTTCGTAATTTATCTTAAATGTTACATCTGCTTCAATAGATAAAACTGTCAAAGCTGAAAGTCTTCCTTGATCCATTGTATTTCTTACATAATTTTTTATTAGCTTTGATTTTAAAAAGCTCCTTTCAGCAGAAGTGGTACTTACAGGTATTGTTAACAAAATTCGAAAGACAATGTAAATATTTAGGAAAATTTCCTTCATATCGTTCTCTGTGACATTTTGGAGCAGGTGTTTCACGTCTGTAACGATGTTGGGTAACTTTGGGATGATATTTTGTAATTCTTCATATAATTCGTAAGGTTGGAAGTCTTTGCTCTCACCTACTCGCAGGACTGTGTGTAACTCTTGACATGTTTTCAGCATTTGTTCTTTGGGAATATTTTTTTAACTTGTTTAAGTCACAGAGAAAACCAAAATTTTCAAAATGTTGATTTATAGACATAAATCTTGAATCCATATTTCTTTTCACAGTATTAAAATAATCATGGTATTAAAACAGGCTCTGTTTTATACCGACTTTTGACAGACTCTATAGGTTGATTGCCACCTTTACTGTCTGACCTACGAGAGTCAGATAAGCATTTTTTCCGAATGCAGTTTGTCGATCCTCTTTGATACTCTCATTTTGTACTCTTTGACTACAAATTGTACGCAAATGTTCAAGAGTAAAGCATAACTGGGCTTGTACAGATAGCCATAATTTGCTTATGGTATTGACATACCGTACATGTAATGATACGATAAATTCAAAACTGAACGTTTCATTTAAAACGGAATCGCGATCACTGAGTGTATCGGATTGTTCCGTTTGGTTTTTTAAATTTTCTATGTATTCAACAACATCATCAAATTGTAATAATGCAGCTTTCACGGTCTCGATTCTGCTTTCCCACTTTATGTCTGATAAAGGTTTAATATTAAGCTTTAATTTATCATTGAAAATTTTCTAGCGTTTGTTAGAACCTGAAAATAGCAACAAAAAAATCTTCTGAATGAAACCAAAAAATGTTTTTGTTTCCACTGCCTAATTAACCTCGACTACCAATAACAGATTCCAGCTATAACAACCACAAGGTGTGAAAAAGGCTCTGGGATTTCTATTTAATATTAGAGTTTTAACTCCACTACTTAAGCCTACCATATTTGCTCTGTTGTCGTATCCTTGTCCCCGACAGTTCTCAATATCTAAGCCATTTTTTTCTAGCTCTCTCAGTATTGTATTGGTTAAATATTCTCCAGTCGGTTCAGTGACAGCAAAAAAAACCCCGATCAAGTTTCCTTCTGTACTTCCAGTTGATATACTACAATATCTTAAGGTGACCGAGACATTTGTTAAATTCTACTACAGTCTGTAATGCAGGCGAGTAAAAAAGAATAATATTTCACCCTTTTATCCGCGATAAATCACTTTAAAGGTAACTGTGTTTGACATGAGTATGATTAATTCATTTTGAATATCTTGGCTTAGATAATGGTGTGCAAGTTTCTTATTATCAAAGCGATTTATGTGTTCCCCAGTAGCGTAGGACTATATTAAACAATTTAAATAAGTCGATAACAATTTAAATAAGTCGATAACAATTTAAATACGTCTATGAAGTTTTCAGAATTCTTAGTGTCTCCGTCTGTTTTGAGAGATTCTCTGTGACCTCTAAACTTCAGATTATGATAGGCTAAGAAATTTATGATATCAATTAATTTTTCAAACAAATTATACAAATGCTTTTGAAGTTCAAGACTTCGCGTTCCGTTTTTTCGGTCTAACGTTTTCCCTAGCTTTATTCCCTTCTCTAATGTTAACCATTCGCCGGTCATTAGAGCGGCGAGCATCTGTCATGGGAAACGTACACAATCCCGGGTCAAAACTGGAAAATGCTTGTTTCACTACGTCACTTGCATCTGTTCACAGTCAGGCAAAGAACTAATCTCAAACTCTTCTTGATTTTGACTTATTCTATTCAACGTGAACCTAGAAATCTCAGCGTCAGATTATGATTAACAAGCTTTTAAACCTATTTCTATTTCTGATTTCCTTCGTTCGGTATCAATAGTCGGGGCATCTGGAGTAGCTTCCAGATTCAACGGGGACTCGGATCATACATACATACCTGAACTTTAAACCTGGTTGGATACTTCTCTTTCTGCTTTTTTTTTTCTGCACCAGGTTCCCATTTTCTCTCTTTATCTCTATCTCTCTTAGTGCCTAAACCTGACATGATTGATAAATTATGAAAAAAATACCCAATACCACTATTATTTACTATCACATTTAACAAAATTTATAATACGATATAGAAACATGAAGTGAGACTGCATCTGTATGCGATACTTTAATTGGCTTTCTAATGATGGGAATTCCCGAGCTTTGCCCCATCTCTGACCGGGGACTCTCCGTGATAGCAGATTAACTCCAGCTAATGTTGCCAGACTAAATTTGAGCGGAAACGACAAAGTTGAGAATTCTTTTTAAAAGAAAACGGAAAACAATATTTTCACGAATTATTTATTCATATGCTTTCATGCACCGAGAGATGAATAGAATATCTTTTTAAAAAAGTCGATGTATCAATTTTGCGATATCTTATGGCAAAAAACGGATAGAGTTGAGAATTTTCTAATTTATTAATTATAAAAAACCCTGTGGCATGCACTTTTGGATTTTCCTTAATTTTCGTTACTTCGGCTTTGAGGCACGAGGCCCCGTGCACCGCGAGGTCATGGGCAGAGGCCCATATCGCCCACGCTTTACGCTGCCTCTGAATATATACTCCGCTTTGGATGACAGTTAATAGGAAACTGTCAATAACTATGATGTAAATATATATAGGACATTCAATTTAAACATTAAAAATTTGCTTTATACTCGTTTAAAACTTATTTATTAAACATTATTTGCTTTTTCTATCATTGTAGATACCACTTATGTGCCTTACATTTATCTACCTTCCAAATAAACCATCATTTCGTTTCCACGGCAACGCCATTGGCATATTCACTTCCAACATTCAAACCAGTAATTTAGCTAACTTGACTTTTTCTCCTGAAGCGAAAGAAAGGGAAGAAAAAACATATTGCATATACCTTTCTTAGCACTTTTTTTTTTACTTCCCTAGTCTTTTATCATTATTGCATCTTTCTTTCATTTATTTCCACAATGCGAGACTTCATTTTTGCTCTTCTTTTGCAGCCCCCACTTCCTCATCTTACTTCCTGTTCAATCTCCCGGGTTCCATTGTCATCTCTTCTTTTTTTACCCCCACCCCCTTGCGTCATTTCCGCCGAAAAGGAAGTTGAAAGAAGGCGAAGTTGAAAATCGAAATTTGTTTTTGCTCTGCCTAAAGTCTTTTCAACTAAATGTTAAAGACTGTTTCCGAGTGTTAATTAAATCAGTTTTCTTTTCTATCAACACTGTGATTGTGCTGTTGTTGTTTTTTTTCTCTCGAAGCATTCTTTAGAAAAAGGATTAATGAATAAATAATGTCCAGCGTCCTCTGTTTTAAGTTTTGTTCGCATTTACTTGAAGCTACAAAAGAGCATGAAACATGAGTTTGTGATCCTTTATAATTTTTTTGTTAATTATAGAGGTACCGAAAAAATTGATGAATCCTTTACCACTTGTATCCGCTTTTTACGTTTTGACCCAAGTCACTAAAAATGAAACCAACGTGCCTGTATGTGTAATTCTTTAAATAATTAGTTTCGGTCAATTAATTTTAATTAAATTATCATATTTGTACCCAAAACAATAGAAAATTTCACCTCAAATGAGCGCTTTAAAATGTGAGAAAAAAACATTTTCAAGTTTTGACAGAAGTCGCCAAAAAAGATGCCAACGTGGTTGTATTTGCAATTCTTTGAATAATTAGTTTTAATCAATTAATTTTTATTAATTATAATTAAATTACTGCAATGCCATCTAAAATAATCGGGTATATAAAATTTCAGCTGAATTGAGCGCTTTAAAATGTATTTATTAAGGATTGAAAATTTGGCAAGATATATATAGGAAGATTGTGAACTAAAATAGTAGGAATGGAAAAAGAGATCTCTGAAATTTCATTTGTCTACTTGTTGTTAGTTCATGCAATTTAACTCATTCTTCAACACTTATCATGAGCTCTCACCCGCTGAATTGTGAATTTCAAAGGATGAAATATTTTTTTCAAATATATACTATATTACATGTAGCGGTTTAAAGTAAAGTAAAAACAGATTTGACATTTGTGCACATTACCCGTAGGAATAAGAAACCCCCTGAAGAAAACGAAAACGATCACAGCATTCAAACGGTGTCAGTATACATACAGTTGGCTCTCAAGTAACATAATTAAATCTCAGTTATAAGATGACGGGACGGTTTTGAAGGGAATAGGTCCACGATTGAAATAAAAAGCGTGACAGGGTGTTTGCGTTTAAAGAAAAGTTCCCCAGCAGAAATTCATTAGCAGTTGGTAGAAGTGTGTCGTACAAGTGTTATGTCAGTCACTCTGAAAGGTGTGGTTGTGCGCATGGAATTTGGTAAAGGCGAAATAGATGTGCAGGATGAAGAAAGTGCATTTTCAATGGGAGGGATTAAACCACCCTTCTTAGAGTGCCGGTCTCTCACCAAGTGATTTCTATCTCTTCGGACATTTTAAGTAACATTTAAGAGGTCAACATTTCAGAACCAAAGCTGAGGTTCAGCAAGTCGTCTTGACGTGGTAGCACAACCTTGCCACTAATATCTATGATGCTGGTTTTGATTGTTTGGTGTATCGATAGAACAAATGCTTCGATAAGAATGCTGTCTATGTAGAGATATAATATGTGTTTGTGCCTTCTTATATTGTATGTATATTTTTATTTCCTTAAAAAAAGTTTACTCTAACCGGGCTTGTTACCTTACTCTTTCAAACCCTAACCTTTTCTAATCGCTATCTAAATTCGACCTAAGCCATAGAAGTGCATCAGTTTAAAAAATAATCTAACTATCTGGAATCTAAATATACTTATCATAGGAAGATCCTCAACAATATTGCTTGTATTATAATGGCCCATCGGATTCTGGTTCCCCTTGACCACGCCAATATATTAACTTCTCTAACTTCTTAGACTCTGTATGACAACAATTACCATCATCCAAACTTCCACTTCACAAAACTTTAAACTATAACCTCTATTAACATTAATCACGGCTCCTTTACAGAAAGAGGTTTAATGTTCATATAACGTCATAGAAAGTATTTTCCCTAGAGGAATGGTCAGAATTACGAATTGAACCCTTTACGCACTTCCAATTTTCTCTAACATTACCAGTTTTGAGAAGTGTGTGAATGATATTCAACAGAACATAATCAGTCAATTAAGGATTTGTATTGTAAGTTACACAATTGTTAAAGGACTTGGCACCTTTTGAACATTTTTTTTTTGTATTTATGTATTTAAAAAAACAAATTTAGAATTTCATGTGATGTTTCTATTCAAGAAACTTATATGAAATAAAATTTTGTACATACACAATTCATACAATTTTAAAAATTTAAAATTTATTTAAAAAGTTTGGAACATTTTAAAATAATACTCCTTTTGTGTTTATTTATTTTTACTTGAATTTTTTTAGTAAGATTCCTAAGAATGTTTTAAGCAAATTTGGCGAATGGTTTTACAATAACAATTAATTTTCGAGAAAAAAGATAAAATGTTGATATATGTATGCTAAAATTCAACAAAGGATCCAAAATCTCTTACATTTTAATTTTTTTTAAAAAAAAAGTATTGAATTTACAGCAAAATTGATTCCTAATTGTGTTGCATACATTATCTAGAACACACAGGGAAAAATGAAAGTGATTAATAAATAATTGTGGATTTGATTGATTGAATATTATCGTCGCACTGTTCAGCTACACAAGGGCTTTTGGCGACGGACCACGTAATTTTGAACCATGGTCAAGTGACGTGGACGACACTTGAGCTGCCACCCCCTCTCCTAACTACCACACCACACCAACGGGAGGACGTTTCAGCTCTCGACAGATTTAACGTGCATCGCTGCCCTACATGGCGGGTCTTTAGTGGTACTGGGCTCGAACACGTGACAAGGCAAGCCACGATCCGATACCTATACCACTCAGCTACCGCGGCCAAAAATAATTGTGGAAGAAGGAGCATTTTGAATGCAAAAAGTTACAAAATGAGAAAAATAATTTATAATTCTAAAAAAATAATTATTATAAGCTTAAATAAAAGTAAAATATCACTCTAAAATTTAGCTACACGTTTTTATTTAAAATAATGGCATTTGCATATGATTTCAACCCATATGTTTCATATATTATCCTTTTTTAGAGATCGATTTAGATTTTAAATTGCATAAGTAAACTCAAGGAAAATGATGGGCAATGTTGAGATGATGTTCAGGCAAGTCGAGCTGCAAACTATAGTAGGAATGAGAAAAGAAGACTAAAAAAGTGAAAATGAAATCGAAAAAGAGTTAAATTAGAATTAAATAGTTTAGATAAAGTCAAGGCTTTGTAAAATAGGTCCTTGAATTTAGAAGCAATAAATCTACACCACCACCTGAAACCAATTTCAAGACATTTTGAAACTTAAATGCATTTTGAAGCAATCAATTCACAATCCCAACCAAAAAAATTTTCAGAATAATATATATGAGGAGCTTAAATGTTTAAAAATTCCAACCCAGAATAATTAATTTGATCAAAATATTCTTCATCCTATAACATTGCAAAGTACATTACTCATATATTAAAGTCGCTCACTTGCTTCTGAAAATCATTATTAAAAATACCTAAATTAGTGAACATGAATTGAGCAAGGTTTTAGTGTATCTCCCCTCTCCTCCAAAAAAAACATGTCTTGTGAACTCATTTACTGTAGATAAACGCTTTTAATAATGATAAATAGCATCCATCTTTAAATAATATACACTCTGTCGCAAAAAAATATATGCACCCAGAAGAAATCAAGCTACAATCACGAAACTCGGCAAGAATGTAGTCTGGTAAGAGATATGCAAATGATTAAAATTTCGAAGCCAATGAGACAAGGCTAAGTGTGCTATGCGCATATTAGTTGCGCAACTGGGAGAGTTTAAAAGCATGAGTACGAGCGCCGTACGGCTATCCAAACGAATCTGATGACTTTGATAGACGATATTGAGACTTAGGATGCCTCTAAGACGTAACCGGCGGCAGTACGAGCAACTGACGGACTTTGATAGGGGCCGTATAATAGGCCTCAGAGAAGCAGGTTAGTCGAATAGACGTATCGGCCGCCACCTCGGTCGGAGCGATATGGTAGTTGCTCGGTGTTGGCAACAGTGGATCACAGAAGGTAGAGTGTACCGTCGCGGAGGGTCAGGACGTCCCAGGAACACAAATGATCGCGAGGATCGTGCAATCAGAAGAGTGGCCACTTCGGCACCAACAACGTCGCTAGCATCGATTCAACGCCACTTACCTCCTTCCAGACATCCAGTGCCATCAAAAGAAAAACCATAAGGAGACGACTGACCGAAGTTGGCTTGAGGAGCCGACGTCCGCTAAGACGCTTACCACTGACCCCACATCATAGGCAGTGTCGACTGGATTTTTGCCGACCTCGGGCAACTTGGAGTGTGACAGACTGGATACGTGTCATCTTCAGTGATGAATCCCGATTCAGTCTCAGTACTGATTACCACCGCACACGTGTCTGGAGGCGCACCGGCCAGCGGTCCGATCCGGCATTTATTGTCGAGCGGCATACAGCAATTTCACAAGGTGTGACAGTGTGGGGAGCAATTTCTTGGGACACACGACCATCTTTAGTGGTCCTTCAAGGCACTTTGACAGCTCGCAGATACGTGGACGATATTTTAACGCCGATTGTGCTACCCATGCTATCAAGTCACCCAGGTGCCATTTATCAACAGGATAATGCTCGTCCACATACTGCGCGACTCTCCCAACAATGTCTTCAAGGATATGACGTCCTACCATGGCCTACCAGGTCACCAGATCTTTCGCCAATAGAGAATGTCTGGGAGGCGCTGGGAAGGCAACTGCAGCCGTCCCGAGATACAGGAGAATTAACTGCGCAGATGCAAAGACTATGGCAGGATCTTCCACAGGGGGTCATAAGTGATCTAATTGAATCGATGCCACGCCGAATTTCGGCTTGTATAGCTGCCAGAGGTGGCTTTACTACTTACTGATTTTTAACCTTTTGCAAGCTGTAACCGCTTAATAAAATGATATTTTGTTCTGAATTTTTAATCATTTGTTTATTCTCATATACACTACATGCATACCAAATTTCGTGAATGTAGCTCAATTTCTTCTGGGTGCATATATTTTTTTGCGACAGAGTGTATTTCAATAAATGAAAATGTATCTGAATTTTTCAATTACAATGGTTTCCATAAGTTAAGATACAACATGTTTTTCGAAGCTCAGCACTCAGAAAATGTCAGTAACAATAAAATATAAAATTTCAATGGATGAAAATAATAAACTTTAAGAAAATTTATGCAAAAGAATGATAGCCATTATAGACATCTATTTCCAAGTCTTAAAAAATCAAAATATTTCAACCTATTAATTAGATATAAACAGAAAAAATTCAAGGGGAAAAAATCATTTCTTTTTATGCACAATTTACACAAGATTTATTTTTCGAATATTCTACTGAAAATATTAAAGAAAAAAACAAATCTTGAAAGAAAATACCTTATTTTAGGTTACATTTTTGGCAGCACATCAGAAAGTTGTCAAAAGCTATATTTGTTTCTTCTTTTTATTAAAAAAAATGTAAATTAAACACAATTTTTTAAAGTATTTCGCGTCAAAACGAAAACAAAATCAAACTTTCTTTTTCTGTAAAAAAATAATGATTAACTGAAGATAAGGCACCATTAATCACGACATGGTAACAAAAATGAAAATAATACGCAATTAATAAAAGATAACCAATGACAAAATAAGAGCATTAAAATAAAAAATTACTCACAGAGATCGTTCATCATTCCTGGATGACAGAAGCATTTTGATTTTCTAAAGGTCAGTTTTACGTAGCTAATAAATAAACATATTCATGGAGAACCAACAGAAAAAAGATTTAGAAAAAGTTTTTAAAGAATACTTAACTAAACGAAATGTTTGCATTAAGTATTAATGCCCCAATATTGATATGAGCTCGCATTACTATTAACCCCTTAAGGTCTCCGACTACGTTCAGAATTGTGAGTTTGCAAAAGCGTATAAATGGATAATATTTATGATATTTAGTGTCACTTAGATTAGAAAATGTATATAAACTTGTTTTAAGAATAATATTACTATGAAAAATTATTTAAGTACAATATTTTGACAAAATATGAGCATAGAATGACCCATTTTCAAAATATTCTCCTTTTGTGAAAAATGCTTCTATTATAATAATAGTTTGCCTGTATATAGCTCAGACCTCTGTACAGAGGTTCAACTAGAAATTTGAAATACATAACTTGAAAGTTGGTTTATCCATGATTTAGGACAACAGAGGGGAGAAATTTTAAGGAAAAAACGCCGATAATTATTTCAAATGGATGTAACTCTGAAAATAATGTGAGTTTTTCAAAAATCATAGTTATGTCTCTGCACAGAGGTCTGAGTTATATCCAGGCAAAATATTATTATAATAGAAACATTTCTCACAAAAGAAGACCATTTAAAAAAAAAAGGTTATTCTAAGTTAATCTTTAGCCGAAATACTGTATTTAAATATTTTTTTTTGTCAAACTATCCTTAAAACAATTTTATGCATGTATTCTAATCTAAGTGACACTAAATATCAAGAAAATTATCCAGTTATGTGCCTTTTTAAAAGCACAGTTCCGAACGTAGTCGGATACCTTAACTGTCTATTAAAAAGGTTACGCCATTCCCTCCCCAGTTCCATGGTGTTTCACATAGACACGCATGTATTGGAGGAGAAAGTAAAGGCATAAATAAGCTAAATTTTCTTTGAAATAAATAAATCTACGCAAACACTGTCAAGATCATTTTATTGCATTTCAAAATCTTCGGAATAGCTTTACTGATAGCAGCTAAAAAAAAAAAAGGTTCATATTTCGGAAAGATATATGTGTAGTCGAACCTCTATGTAACGAACCTCTGTATAGTAAATTTTTCTGTACAGCGAACTTTTTCCTGGAACCTTGAGCATTTCACGATTTTCTTCGTAAAATAAACTCTCGATAGCGAAGGGCATTTTCTATATAACAAACTTTTTTTGTGATTCAACTGTTTTCTCCCTTTTTTTAAAGTATTTCTGAAAAAAATTCACGTTGTTCTCTCTTTAATGCATTTTATGGTGATCATAAATCTTTAACTGGTTTTATTAGACCTTTACTCGCCGAGCGCAATAGAGTTCTGGATGTTTCATCCAAGAACTGCAACCTTTAACCTTCGTTGTCTAGTTCACTAGAAACATCTTCGATATCCTCTTTCACCCTCAGTAGAGTTGTCCCGTGTCCCCGTGTTCTAATTATAAAATAATGTATGTTTAATATTACTTGTATGCTTTAAATTATAAAATGTACTTAAAACTCATTAATTTTAGTATAAAATTATTTTCTTAATTTTGAAAATACAGTGAATTCTTCAACGTTCTTTTTTCTTCTTTTCCTAGCAGTTTTTCTTTCTTTTATTTTCTTTTTTGACGGGTAAGATATATAAAATAAACATATATTAATTTTTAAAAAAGTTGTTAATAATTACTTTTTTTAATATGTAATGTTTAAAAATTTTAAATTTGTTTTATGTGGTTTATAAAGAGTATTAAAAGATGAACCTCTATATAACGAATTTTCCATATGACGAACTTTTTTTCCGGGATTTAGCAACTTCGTTATATGGAGGTCCGACTGTATATGCACGGAGCATTTAGCTCACTGGTTAAGCAAGACGTATATGTATGCAAGTGGCAGTTAATGGTTTAATAAAATTTCTTAAAATCCAGAAGTTATCTATTTTTATGAACAAATTAATTATTGACACATACAATGTTAAAAATCAAAACAGTATAGAAGTCAAAATATGGAACAAATTTCGTTTAGAAAAGAAAAATGTGATTTTCAATAAAATGACCTGATTTCTTAAGTGTTCCTCCCTTTTGAATATCTGGTAAAGTCAATGTAAAGTTTTAGTACTAACGTATTTTTCAATTGGAAGATAATTTTTCAAATTTAGATTCTGTTTTTATTAACTTTTAGCAAAAACACACGTAACCCTTTAACCGATTGGAAATTACGTATTATCACAATCTATTGGCGACAATATATGATACAAAGCACATGGTTGTCAATTCATTGCGTACGACACATAGAAAATCAGGGTTGCCAAATGGCGAGTTATTAACAGAGTTGGCGATTGTTGCTGTAATTCTTAAGTACCAACCGATTTCCCCCATACGCTAAATGGACGTTGATGTTTTCTTTCCCTGACTTGCGTGTATTTTTAATGCTTATGGTGGTATTATTTAGAGCTGGTGTTTTGAAAAAGTGATGTGGTTTTACTATAAAACTGAAATGTTCTTCATCCGGTATTTTCTCTGTGGGAATAAATTAAAAGTAAAGAAAACTTTTTTAAAAATAAGCTTTTATTTAAATGCTCTAAAAACAATAAAATAAACTTTTCTTTTAAAACTTTTTTTGCTATCAACTTATAACGTCATTACACAATTAATGATATAAAAGCTTGTTGCGAGATTTAAGTATTCATATTTACTTAGTTTGAAAATTTTAAAAATTAAAATCAATCAGATCAAGTTATTTAATTTGCTTGTTTATCTACGCAGGTAAATCTTGCGACAAGCTTTTATATCATAAATTGTGTAATGACGTTATAAGTTGGTAGCAAAAAAAAAAAAAAATTAAAAGAAAAGTTTATTTTATTCTTTTCAGAGCATTTAAACAAAAGCTTGTTTTAAAAAAGGTTTTTTAACTTTTAATTTATTTTTAACTTTTTAGTTATCACTGGACAGATTTTTCCGTCTATTCATCTCATTCAACGCATCATTGTAGCAAGGTCAATTGCCACTTAATTTTTAACAGGCTAGCTCAGGGGTACTCAATCTTTTTTCCCACCAGGCCACGTACATATGATAGATATTTCACACGAGCCGCAACAAGAGGATAATGGGAGACGGGGATAAACACTGTAAGACCAGAACAACATTGGACAAAGCAAAATTAATCAAAATATTAAAACTCATTTTTTTATTTTTATTTATTAATTGTTTATTTATTTATTTTTTCTTTTACTATAATACTATATTAAAAACGAAAAACACACACAAAAAAATTTTTAATCCATAATTTTAAACCAATTTTTTAAATATTTGAGCAGAATTTGGAAAAACGAAAAAAAATGTTTCATGCAATTATCTTTAAAAATTGCAAAGTTTCTAAATGTTTTATTAAAAATTTGATTACTCTTTTGAAAAATCGTGAAAGAAAAAGTTTTCGTTTTTTTATTTTTTAAATGACTGATTAAAAAAGAGAAAAGCCTGAACTTTTTTAGTGCAGAGTATCGATTCATTAACAAGAATAAAAAATTCATACGGGACGATTTAGAAATCATTTTCATGAAAATGCAACGATTTTGACTCATTTTAGAAAAAATTGCAAGAAATAGAAAATATCATAATTTTTTGTAAGGAATTACACCGTATCTCGTGGCGAAACAAATGATCTTTCCGATTATGTAATTATTTTTTGTCTCAGTTTGACAGAAAGAATAAGATGGGTTTTTAAAAAAGTTCGAAAAATCGGAACTTCTTTAAGCTCTCTCTCTCAATCCGATAAGATGCTCGGCAGAATAACAAGCTAACAGGGGCAACGGGTTTTTAATTAATTGTGATATTGGAATATAAATGGTCAAAACATGCATTGTCAATCAAACTAAACGTGTATACAAAATTTCAGCTCAATCGGTTAAAGACATCAGCTTCAAAATCGAGTTGCAAGATTCCTACCAAAAAAAATCACTTTAATTAATATATTTTTAATTAATTGTGATATTCTAATATAAATGGTCAAAAAATGCATTCTCATCCAAACTAAACGTGGATACAAAATTTTAGCTCAATCGGAAACCGGGAAGTGGATCAAATTTAACTTGCTTATTTCATTACAGACCAACAGACAACGGGGCAGGTGAAACTAAATAAAAGCCTGTAAAAACGGGAATTTTCCTTTAACAAAGGCAAGAATTTAGATCCTAGAAATTTGTGTTCCACTGTATACAATGCTTTTGCATCCAGACCGGTGGATTTGGAAACTATGGACAACACGAAAAAACCAAAATACTTTTCTAGGAAAGGATGGATTGAATTTCAATAGGTTCAAACCTGTCTTCTAATTATTTGGTTCGTTCTTCAGAGGAACACCCACAAACTTCTTCATACACACACATAAAGCTCTTAACCATTTAAAAAGTTACGGACAGAAAACTTCTTCTAAGATATATGCAAAATTCTTCATAATATGCAGAGTATACTTACAAAAGCAAACATTACTACAGAGTTTTATTACTCCATAACTGTAAAATAAAAAAAAAGAATTATAATCTTTAAAATTTAAAATTAAAATAAAATTCCCCGTTTTCTCATTCTAATAGGTATGGTGTTTAGTTATTTTCCATAAAAAAAATATTCCTCTTTTTAAAAACATTTTGGGTAAAGAAATCAATCGGTTAAGGGGTTAAAATAGTTTTTAAGTATTTAAAGGACATAATTTATTAAAAATAATTTTTTTATGATTTATAACTTCAAACTGTACCTCTTAAATGGATAAATAATGCTTCTTTAGGAATTTTACGCAGAGGACATTAAAGATCAGAAGAACTTGAAAAGAAGATTACTTCGTTATCGAAGATTACTTGACTACAGATGCTGAAGAAGAAAAGACCCGAACGAGGTTCCAGCTAAGTATGATCATCTGTGATGTATTTGTCTATCGGATCTGGCAACACTAAGGATATTCCTCAAAGAAAAGTAATATAGTAGCCATTTTGATCAATGCACACAAAGAATGTTCTTTATACAAGACTTACATGATACCTTAAGTGGTACCAATGCCTTAAGATACAATAATGAAATAATAGTACAAATGATTGTTTATTACTAAACAATAATAACAATTAAATAAAATAAAGAAATATATAGTTTTTGTTAAAAAGAACGTTTGGTTCATGCATAAAAAAGCAGTTTTTTAAAAAAATCGTTAAAATATCTAGTATTGAAGATATTAAAATATTGGAGGATAATAAATATTTTTTTAATAAACTAAAGCAGTATTTTTTTCTATTATCGATTACTAAATAAATTATTTAATTGTACAAAAGTACATTGTCTGTTTTCTTGAGGATAAAACTAGATAAGTTTTGTAAATTATTAATTGAAAATAGAAATTTTTGAGAAAAAAGATCTTATGACACCGAGGGACAAAAGGGAAACACAGTTTTACACACGAAAAAGCCCGTGCAACGCCGAGCTTAACGGGGGAGGGGGTGGGGAGAAACCTGTCTGATAAAGAAAAGAAGTGGGAGAAATTTGGGGAAAAAGAATTTTGATGACTAAAAAAAAAAGAAATCACTCCCATCGGCGCATGCACACACACGCACGTGCAGAAGTGCTGGCATCGAGAGGGAAAGGGGAAATTCCCTTCGGGCATAAAGTTGTACTCTAGGTAAATGCCCGTGAGGCGCCTGGCTATATGAAGGGAGAACAGGCACGTCCGACGGAGCAAAGAGATCGGAGAAATTTCGAAAAAGAAAATGCTAATGATATTAATATAGTAATTAGACACACACTACTAGGAAGTGCTGATACTGAGAGGGAAAAGGAAAAAAAACTCTTGCATGAACAAAAAGTTACACACTCGAAAAAACTCTATGATTGTGATTAAGATTCTGATTTAGAGTACTTTTTTGGTGTTTTTCAAGCTGTTACAATTTTTGGAGTCTACGTTGTTTCAGCAATTACGATTTGACATCTAGGTTTCTTCTTCCAAAAAAAAAAAATAATTTTTATTAATGTAAAAAAAGTGTGTCTTTAGTTACTTATTTTTTAATCCACAGTAAAAAAGTAATTTTCTGCTTCTCAATTTTTAACATAATTTCGCCTCTTAATTTCTATCACATATTCATTGTTGTAACTTCTGAAATAATTTTTGCGTTATTTGATAACAAATCACAGAAATTCTACTCATACAACGGAAAATAATAACTGTTATTAATGATAATAAAATTTTCAAAAGGAATAAAACCATATATTTTTTTAAATTAAAGTCAGTTTTACTTTTAAGTGCTATAATAATATGTTTTTTACAGTTATTGACAAAGTTAACAATATATTTATATCTAGTGGAAATTGGAAGAGAAATAAATTAGCAAATATTTTTAGAAAATATTTATGAGCAAAATAAATAAACAAATATTTATTTGTCACCGATTTTAAGAAAAGAGAAAAATTATCATTTGGCCTTTACTTATCTCTAATAGTAAAGAGTATTTTTTTTCCATGTATAGAAGTGTAAGTTGGCATTACTTTCCAAGATGGCGACCGATTTAACAGCTGTCAAGTGATTTATTCTCAGTTTGGTTCGGCAATTCATCAAAACGATCATCAAGCAAGACGTAGATTCGTCGAATGGGCTCAAAACGGGATTGCCGTTGTTCCCGATTTTTATAAGCGAATTTTGTTTAGCGATGAAGCGCACTTCTGGTTGAATGGCTACGTCAACAAACAAAACTGCCGCATTTGGAGTGAAGCTAATTCACAAGTGTATGTCGAAACACCGTTACATCCAGAAAAACTGACTGTTTGGTGCGCTTTATGGGCTGGTGGAATCATTGGTCCGTACTTCTTCGAAAACGATGAAGGCCACAACGTTACAGTCAATGGTGATCGGTATAGAGCCATGATTACTAACTTTTTCATTCCTGAATTGAACAATCATGATATCCAGGAGCTGTGGTTCCAACAAGACGGCGCAACATGTCACACAGCTCGTGCCACAATCGATTTATTGAAAGACACGTTTGGTAACCGCCTAATTTCACGTTTTGGACCTGTGAATTGGCCTCCAAGATCTTGTGATTTAACACCGCTAGACTATTTTCTGTGGGACTATGTAAAGTCATTGGTCTATGCGGATAATCCACAAACGCTTGACCATTTGGAAGACAACATTCGCCGTGTTATTGCCGATATACGACCACAAATGTTGGAAAAAGTCATCGAAAAATGGACGTCCAGATTGGACTACATCCGAGCCAGCCGTGGCAGTCCTATGCCAGAAATCATATTTAAAATGTAATGCCACAATATTATCTTTCGAATAAAAAAACATCATGTCAATCGAATAATACATCGTTGTTTTATTGCAATTTAAAGTTCTATTCCTCTAAAAACACCCTTTACATTATAATTTAAATTATCTTAGAAATGTCTGACTACACCACGTGAAATATGTTGTACTGAGATTAATTTTATAAATATTTTTTTTATATATTAAAAGTACATTGTAGAAAATACAGATCAAGCTAAAAAATTTTGAAACACATTCCTTACAATTAGGTAGGGAAAAATACACATCTGAACGAAATGACAAGTATAATAATATGAGTAACTTGAAGTCTATAATTTCTTTCATGTTAATTTACAGTTAAATTTGTGATATGCATTCACATGCTTATCTGATGATCTATTCATTCAATGGATACACAAATATATATATTCCTAAAAAATATCAATACCACTGAAAAATTATTTCTTTATGAAAACTTATTCATCGGTAGGTGTAAAGCTTTTTCATATATTTTACCTCTCTTTAGAAATTCAACACATTTTGTCTATACACGCATAACGAAGTTGTAATTTTGAGGTGTGGAAAACTAGATGATTTAGAACTTATTAATATTTAGCCCATGTAAATGCAGCTATAGATAAAATGGGCAATCCTGTCAGCAACAATGTCAATTCGCAGGTATCTAAAACAAGATTTCTCTTAGACCTCAGGAAAAAACTAAGAAATCAGGAAAAATATAATCAAAAGTTGTTCGTTATGCACAGGATGTTTGAAATATAGTACTTTTAGCAATTAATGCTAGTTCCAGATCTAACATTGAGATAACTTTATTTGGATGAGTTTATACTTGAGATAATTATTTATAAGCTGGAGAAAAAAGAGACAGGAAATGTGACTCTTCAGCCAAAATAATCAAATAAAGTGCCATTTCACGTGTATGGGAACCTCCAAAACAACAGACATTTCTGTGAAAATGTAATGATAGTAATGAAGAAAAACAATACTAGAGAATGTCAGTCTTATACGCAGTCATATTGAAAAAAATCAATAAGTAATGATGCTCAACATCTGAGTATAGCAATAGGATGACAGTTGTCAAATGTCAGATGTGGCACTTAAGGTATCCGACAACGTTCGCAACCGTGATCTTGCAAAGCGCATAAATGGATAATTTTCATGATATTTAGTGTCACTTAGATAAGAACATATGCATAAAATTGTTTTAAGGAAATTTGGATAAAAAATTTACTTAAATATAATACTTTTGCAAAAAATTAACTTAGAATAATCTTTTTTCCAAATGTTCTCCTTTTGTGAAAAATGCTTCTATTATAATAATATTTTGCCTGTATATAGCTCAGACCTCTCTATAGTGGCCCAACTAGAATTTTTGAAATATATAACGTAGAAGTGGGTTTATTCATATTTTACAACAACAGAGGGGAGCAATTTTAAGAAGAAACGCCAATAATTAGTTCAATTCGTGATAACTCTGAAAATAATGTGAATTTTTCAAAATTTCTAGTTGAGCCTCTGTTGAGACGTCTGAGATATATGCAGGCAAAATATTATTATAATCGAACAATTTTTCACAAAAGGAGAACATTTGGGAAAAAGATTATTCTAAGTCCATTTTTTGCCAAAATAGTATATTTAAATAAATGTTCTTTGTCAAAATTTCCTTAAAACGATTTAATGCATGTATTCTAATCTGAGTGACACTAAATATCATGAAAATTATCCATTTATGAGCTTTTTTAAAATCACGGTTCTCAACGTAGTCGGATACCTTAAATCTAAAATGCATGCGCTTTTCTTATATAATCACATACTTACCGTAGATATTCAATGCATTTACAAAAAGGGAAATAAACTTCTAATGGGTCTTGTTAGGTATATTTCGTACCCATGTAAGTCTGCACTTAGAGTGGAACAATTAGCTATGTTTCTCCCCATTGAGGCCATAGCCTCGATAATAACTTAAGGATGACGAATCTATTTTGAGCTAGAGACAAGAATGTATGGTTATTTTTGTCTCTCTGAAAATATTTGAAAGTACTCATGTAACATAGGATACATTTTCATTGCACATCGATGCACAAGTTATGGAAATAAGCCTTATTTGTTTGATTTCACTAAACTACAGTCCACTTAATTTAGTTTATACTTTGATTACATTAAAATTGCTATGACAGGCCGTGAAAGTGCAAAAAGTGTTTATACGAAACGTATTGTCTAAGAGGTTATTCTTCTAATTTAAAACCATGCTTAGATGACGAAGATGACACGGCATAACCCATATCTACAAACATGACAATCAAGCCCCATCAAGCTATGATTTATCGTGACCACTAAGTTCAGATTCTAAAGACGAACGAAGACACAGGTATCAGTTATAACCGATGACACTGCCTACCCCTAATATCTCAGGAAATTACCCACAAAAAGAGATTGGAAGAAATAATAGTTGTACAGGTTGTTGTTCTAGACCTCTGTAATTATTCGGTTCTATTCAGAGACGTTGTAAAGCATGAGCTAACTTGGTCCAGTGCCGAAGCCTCTCTCTCAATAATATAATTATCTGTATAATTTTAATCATCAAATAATGTTTAAGGACATGTTGTGACGGATATTTATCAGTACTTCTTCTAATAATCCTCTTGGGATATCTTTGGGGCGAGAATCAGTCCAACCAACCCAAGAAGATAGTGTGGATATGCATATTAGGAATTATATATATTGGAACGTTAGTATTCGCGAGAAGCGCTAAGTAAAGCTAAATGAAGTGAGGTAAAGTTCTAGGTGAAGTTCTAAGAGAAGAGTTTTAGAGTATTCTATGAGTTCGATGAGTCGGTTTAATAGTGCCAGTGAAGCTGATTAATAAGGGGGTCTGAGACAAGAAGAGTATCCTCTTAGCCGGATCAAGGTGAATCGAAAAATAAATTGAAGATATAAAGGCCATAGCTGTTCGCCGAGGAAACAGTGGTAAGATAATTTGATTAAGCTTTAAGACTAGAGCTGATTCTGATAAGTTAAAAACTCAACTATAAATATAGATACAGTGGTTTATTGCGTTATTTGTTATAATTATGATTTGTTATACGCATCACTCCTGATCATAGGCCCCCTAGACTAGTGTTGTTTAATTGAATATAAATTAAGATCATAATAAAAACTAATTTTATTATGGCAGAGTTTAGTGGTCCATCTTTCATTCCCTCAAACATAGTTCGCGTGGATGGTGACAAGATGATACCCCCAGCGCGCGGGGTATCGCAATGTCTTCAAAGAATTGGGAGCTTTGAACTATATGCCAAATGTTAACAGTGTCAAGATTACATTTTTTTTCTCATTTCTGTCATCCTTGTCAAGGCCTACCACTATACACCATCATTACTCACTTAGTCGAAAGGTAGCAGTCGGTTAGTGTTTATGTTTGGGAAATCATGAGTCACGTATATTTATTTGTTAAGAGTAACCATTTATACCAAGTATTTGACAATTTATGCGACAAATTGTCTAAATTTGAGGGTCACACGTGAGGCTTATTTTTGCATAGCACCTAAAGGCTGTATCACACGTACACGTTTCAAGCAATTTTTCGTCCAATTCGTACAATTTATACTCAGTTGCCATAGCAACAGATTTAGAAAAACTTTTTGCTAGTGAGCTCATAAAGTTGTTCCAAATAAAAGTTGCTTGAATTTCTAGCCAATGGGGTTCTTCGGCGCCCAAAGTCATAAACAAGATGGTGGCTTCGGTTTCATCTAACAAATCAGATATGCCGTATAATATTTTAATGGTGTATACTATTTTAACGGCGTATAATATTTTAAATAGGATAGTGCTCCATTT
Organism: Trichonephila clavipes; assembly: GCA_019973935.1. NCBI lineage: Eukaryota > Metazoa > Arthropoda > Arachnida > Araneae > Nephilidae > Trichonephila > Trichonephila clavipes. The sequence continues at coordinate 183,282 of BMAU01015815.1, read as the reverse complement.
CTGTTTACACCCATCAACAAAAGCGCAAGCGAAATAAAAGAAATAGTTTTGGATGTTCGTTTTCCGAGCATAAAATTTGGCGAGTAATTTTTCAATGTGGCTGACATCAGAGCATATAGTTTTGCTTACGGCAACCCTTCCCACTCAGATTAGGACAAAAATTGGACGAAACAGTTGTATGGAAAATGTACGTGTCTTACGACCTTTAGGCCTCAAGACTTCACTAGTTATATATGTCATGCATGATGTGCGATCTGAGAACTAAAAAAATATCGCACATTATAACATCACTACTATAGAAGCACCTAGAGCAGATATCAACATTTATTTATAATCGATTGCATATTTTCAATTTGATAATTATGTGAAGAACAAATACTGGCCCACAACATTATGGAACACGTCCTACAAATAACTCAAATAGAATCAATCTGCAACTTATATATTTCCCTCAGCAAAGGCAATAAGAGGTTTGTTTATGTAGAAAGTCATTTTAGTGAGGAGTGGAGGACAAGGGAGTGGACTCAAAGTACTTCCAAGGGGATGGGGGGGGGATCCAAGGCATGGCGATCGATGCACTTCTCGAGAAACCTCGGCTTCTGAGCTCCCAAGTGGAAAGGTGAAAACTCAAGCTGAGCCAGCAAAGTCCTTACAACACAAAAAGAGGCGATATCAAAAGGACCCTTAACCAAATAATGACGAGGAAAGATTTTGTTCGGGGATGGTTGTAGGATTTAGTGGATTTTATCTCAAACGAGATGGGGTGGTCGTTGGGTTTAGGGTAAAAGTTTCTTTAAAGGGAAGAAAGAGAGTTTCCAATTGTTGGTATATTTGGATTAAGTCTTTTCAAGTTTTACGGTATTGGAACACTTTTACAGCATCTTATACAAGAGAACTTTGGACACTCATTTATTTAGATTTCGTTTAATTCAAAAATTGTAATAGGTAATTCATACACGAAAGTTTTTTTTTAATTGGAAATATACTGATTGATATGAAATAAATTAAGTGTAATTTAAAAGAAGGCTTTTTTAATTTAGTGTCCGTTTTATTTGTCTTTAAATTGCAAATTTGAAATTATGAAGAGCTTTTATGTGCATACACATTGCAAAGAAGAGCTTTAATTACATACTTTAATTAGTTTCCTAGTTAATAACAAATATTTTGCATTCAAAATTTATCGCTACATTTTAGAACATAAAACTTTCAAAATATTTCATTTAAATTAGGGAAGTTTTTCTGATATTTGATAAAAATTAAATTTCACTAGAGTTAATAAAGAATTGTGATTTTTTCTTAACTTCATCCTTTAAACTGAGATTAAATGCTTTAGAATTTCAAAGTATTCATATATGCGACTGAAATACGTTTTTAAGTAAGTTGTTGCGAACATTATTTCTATTCTACTTTAATTGATTTATAATTAATAAAACAATTATTAATTTTTGAAACGAACTAACTAGAACTTAAAATAATTGTTTTAAATCTTGAAAGTATCTGAATAAATTAAGATGATCTTTTTTAGTGTTACAAAAATCACCTATTTTAATATAAAATATGGATTTAGTTTCATGTAAAATTAACTATTTTGTATTTTTTTTAAAAAAAGTGTTAATACTTGAAATTTGCTACTCATACTTAGAATTTAATTTTTTTATTTAAAAAAAGTTTTGAAAAGTTTTCCTGATTGTAAATTTAGAATCTGAAGTAATTAAAATTAACGATGGAAAACTGTAATGTGTTTAAATTCCATATTAAATTACAAATAAAGGATCACAGAAATTTAGATTAAAGATAAAAATATGTATAATATGCTTTAAATGCATTACTTTAGATGTATCTCTTATTAATCTTTCAGTGGAAAGTTTAAGTACGTTACAGCTGAATATATCCATGAATTTTATATTCAATCAGAATATTTAAAAATATGTTCTTTTTAAAGCAATGTTAAAATATGTTTAAGATTTAGATAGATAAACTAAATTTTGTGTAATTTCTTTTAAAATTTCAACACAACTTAAAAGTTCCAAAAAAGTTAAAACTAACGGTATTTTTTGAAAGAATTGCTAATGAGCTGAAAGAGAAAAATCAATTGGATTTCAAAGTAAATAAAGCTTAAATTTGCAAACATTTATTTTTCCTTATTTTCAGAAACATTTTTTTTGTGTGTGTTTTGAACTTATTTACTACTTTTTGGCTCAATTAAAGTTTATTTTAAAGAAAAGTGAAAATGGGGCAATTCTGTGTTGCATTTATAGTTAATTATTTATCTTTTTTGAAACAAATACATTTGTTAATGAGTAAAAAGTATCATTGAATACCTGCTGCATTTACTTATATGATGCTATAACAATTTAAATACTATTTCTAGTTTTACGTTTTAAAGTGACAAGCTTACATAACAAATTAAACCCGTTTGCATTAAACACAAATAATTACTCATAAAAAGTCATCTGCAAATATAATAAACTTATGTTTCAAAGATAACAACTATACATTGTTCATATTTTGTTGTGAAAATAAAAATTTGTTATCCCGCATAAATAAAAAATAACATATGTAATTTAATTACAAATAAAGGGAGAATAGATTTGACTGAACATTAATTTAATTGTAGAAAATATCGTCTGTGTTCTTGGGGAAAAGAACAGTAAAATATTATGTGGAAAGTATTAAAGAATTATTAACATAATTTTTTGAATATTTTAAATATAAAAATATTATTATTCAATTTTAAAATTTTTCCCTTTTTTCTAAATAAAAAGTTACTTAATTGCGAGCAAATGAATTTTAATTCATTAATGGGAAATTCCATGTACCCATAGAAAAAAAATATTATTTTAATTCTTATAAAATTTATGATTTTTTTTTTATTGTGATAGTTATGAAAACAGTACTTGAGATAAAAATAGAACTCCCCAAATATGAAACACCTTTCAAATATATCCACTGACAGTATAAATGATGCATCAACATAAGTTACTTCAATATACACCTTCGAAGCCCCTCTGTTATAAATATGTAGTATTTCAAAACAACTTTACTTTTCACTTGAATGATCCGATTTTAAAATAATATGGGGAGCCATATGGTAAAGAACAGTCCAATTCCTCTGGAAAAGGGTGAAGGGATTTCCATGAAATTGATTTAACTCACTTTATCATTCTCTTTATATATCTAAAAGATTTCCACATATCCCTCCCTTCAAAATATAAAAGGAAACAATATATATATATATATAGTAAAAAACAAAAATTCGGTTCATTCGAAGCATTTGATTACTCTTTATTCAATGCATTGTTCCAAATATGAAATACGCTTGATGGAATTTTACGCTTAAAAGAATTCTTTTGCAATCCTCCTCCCCCCTTCAAAAAAAGACAGAATGAACGCGTCACCTTTCCAAGAACCGTTGAATTTGGTTACGACTCCCAAATAAATAAATAAATATCCGCAGTGATTGAATATATATGAAAAATCTTCGGATTTGATTCTTGTATTTTCTTTCTTATTATGCCTGGCAATTGTATTTTGTCAGACGATTTTATTTTTTTTCTCTTAGACGCCATTTTGACGACCTAAATTGGAATACATTCTTTGTGAAGTATTTCCAAGTTATTTTATTTCAGAAAAAAATATAATCATAGTTTAAAATTATCTTACTGTAGAACTCAGTGTCTTTTTAAAGGTATATATCGGCATTTCTTACAAATTATTATGTTGTCATGAATGGTTATCGATATATTTGTATTCTGATATCAAGAAATACAATCATGTGTTACTTTGACATTCTAAAATGTTTACTTTATCAGTTTAAATTAAATATTTTCGTCATATGCTACTCAAATTTCTTATATTACATGGGAAGTGAATTCATGTTACAAGAATTTATTTCTTATTTACATTGGATGGTAGAAAAACAGTATATTAATCTTTTTTTTAAAGATACGTTAAACCTTTTTCGTTCATTATTTATTTTATTTTTTTATGACAAGGTTATATTTTATTCGCACACGCAGGTAAATATTTTTGTATGAATATGGCAAGAAAGTTATTATTCTGGTGCCATTTCTAATACTTCAGCAATTTCCCATAAACCATTCCCACGAAATGTTCAGAAATTAATTCTTAATATAAGATGACGATGCGTTTTTTCTTTAAAAATTAACCAAAAAATTTGAATGTTGTTTTGATGTAAAATTAATCCTTAGGTAAGTTTAAATATATGACTGTTTGATATATTTCTTTATCTTTTGCTTAGATCTTTATAAAAAAAACAACTTACAACATTCAAACATGCAACATCAAAATGTATTTATTAAAAAAAAATACAGATAAATTTAAGTTTTTTAAATAAAACTTATACACTGCTGGACAATTGCTAAGGACGGATAGCACTATCATCCATAGCAACCACAAAATGAAAGGAAGCAAAATGTGGAAAATTAGAATAAGTGCGGGATATTAGTAAGAAGAAGTATGAGTATGCAAATTTTTTTATAGCGTTCATAAGAGCTTTAAGGTTTTGACTCGTGTGGACAGTTGTTGTTTCAAGTCAAAGTTTTACAGGAAAGATTTAATAGACGACCTTAAAATTTTTGGCACGTCTTCCCGACATCACATAGATGATTTTATGCGTGGCCGAATTATTGGAAAGATCGAAGAAGGGCGAAAAATAACAGATGTTGCCAGGGAGTTCGACAACGCTCACAGCGTTGTGTCACGGCTGTGGAAGTCATTTAAAACTACTGGAATGTGTAGTAGACGGCACGGGGAAGGTCGTGTTAGAAGTACGACGCCTGCAGAAGACAGATATATCGTCCTATCAGCAAAAAAGAACAGGCGCACCACAGCTCAGCAGGTGGCAAATCAGTTTCTTGCTGCCTCAGGAAAGCAGATCTCCCGAAAAACTGTTGCCAGACGTTTGAGGGGAGGAGGACTATACGCACGCAGACCTGTGGTGTGTGTCCCATTGACCAGACAGCACCGTACTGCCCGTTTGCAATGGTGTCGTGAGCATCACAATTGGACTGAACAGGACTGGGCATGCGTACTATTCTCAGATGAGAGTAGGTTCAGTCTGTCATCGGATTGTAGACGCCAACTGATCTGGCGCGATAGTGGTACTGCTTATCGTCCAGAAAATATCCAGGAAAAGGACCAATATCCGACATACAGTATCATGGTGTGGGACGGCATCATGATAAATGGCCGCACGCGCCTACATGTGGTTGCGAATGGGACTATGACGGGCCAACGATACATTGATGAAGTTCTACTTCCTCATGTTCGTCTTTTCCGTGGTGCTGTCGGTGATAAATTTGTTTTTATGGACGACAACGCAACATGTCATCGAACACTCGCTGTTCAGGATTGTCTAGACAGCGAGGGTATTCAACGTCTCGTATGGTCAGCGCGTTCTCCAGATCTAAACCCCATTGAAAATGTGTGGGGTGCTTTGGGGAGGCAAGTTGCTGGTCGAAACTATCCTCCGACAAACAAGAACACCCTCATCCGTGCACTCACAGAGGAATGGGATAAATTGCCTCAACAGCTGCTGGATAATGTTGTGCAAAGTATGGTACGACGTGTGGAATGTTGCATCACACTCCACGGTGGAAATATCCCGTACTGATACCCTTCTTTAAGGTGCCTGCTGACTTTTAGATGCATTGTTCCATTTCTCCGTACGCAGATCAAATGAATATTTTTTTTTCTTTCAGATGTTTCACAGCTTTTGTACTTTCCAGAACAATAAATATTCTTTGTTCTAATGTCTGAACAGTTTGGCAACTATATTTTATCCTACTAGGCCTCATGTATCCGTCATCATTTTGGATCCGTCCTTAGCAATTGTCCAGCAGTGTATATTTGCAATGCTGATTGATACAATTCATTAGTAAAGTCATCATGTGTAGTAACTTCCAGTAAACTATAAATTTTTTTAACAAGCTAACCAAATTTTAAATCTGTAAGTCAAATAGTGAAAAAAATGGGGATATGTATCTATGTAACGATGCCGAACTCCTTACATTCATCTTAGGAGTCGAATTCCGGCAAAACCCATTCTTAGCGGATCTCAACTCAAAAAAAAAATCAAGTAGAAGTTTGTAGCTCTACTATATATTTCAAAAACGAGAGTTTACGTCAATAACACCCAGTTAATTGCCACTGGGGAGGCGACTTCTACAAAACTTGTTCTTATGGATCTCTTTTCAACAACAACAACAAACATGCTGACCGAATTTCAAGTCTGTTAATTTAATAGTTCGAAAACGGGGACCAATTTAATTACAACGCACTTTTTTTCCTCGCAACTCCCTTTCGGTAGAAATTAGCAAAATTCATTTTGTAGTGAATCTCTACAACATGGCTGCCAAATTTTAAGTCTTTAGGTTTAACAGTTCAGAAACAGGAATATTTACCTATAACGCCTCTTAACCTCGCGATTCTCCACCCCCTTGAGAGTCAATTTTTGAAAAATCCTTTTCACGGCGGATCTCTACTCCATAAAAGGAACATTCTTGTCAAATTTCAAGTCTATAGGTCTAATATCTGAAAAATGGGAATTTTTTTTATCTCAATATTACTCTCTGAACCCCTCTTTGGAATCAATGTCTGCAAACCTCATTCTTAGCAAATTTGTTCTGAACAAAAGATATATGCTTACCAAATTTCCAGTCTGTAGATCTAATAGATCAAAAAAGGGGAATTTTTATCAATACACACCTTTAACCCCCTTGGAAGTCAATTTCTGGAATACTTGCTTTTAAATAATTCCTTCACACCCCCAACAAAAAAACATGCTTACCGAATTTCAAGTCCGTAAATTTAACAATTGAAAAACGGGGACATTTAACTACAATGCCCTTTAACCTCTCACAACCCCGTTCCGGAATAGAATCACACAAAACCCGTTCTTAGTGAATCTCTACTCAACAAAAGGAATATGACAGGCAAATTTCAAACTTTTTGGTCAAAAAATTCCGGAGATTTCCTGATGAGTAAGTGAGTTAATGAATGAGTTAGTGAATGCATGAGTGCGTGAATAAATGAGCGAGTGATTGAATGAGAGATTCGTTTTTTTTCCCTTTTATGTATATATATGGGATGAATCCCCAGCATTTTATATGTCTCAGTTGGGATAAACTTCCTTCACGGTACCACTCAACTCACCTCCTGCGTAATTCGTTTTCTCGACTTCGGCTGACTTACTTCAAACACTTGGACGAACGGCACCCTCTCCTGATCGACACTTGAGATAAGACTCCGCTCTAGTCATGACTTGGGGTACAGAACGATTGGTTGAATTTATGGAATAAACAATCGTATGATAAACGGCTGCACTTCTCATTGTTCCTATCAATATCAAACATATCAACTTAGAAGTACCCCACGCCATATTATACATACATATATATATAGATAGAGGAACACGCTGTCTCTCGATTCAAAGCACTCTTTTCAAAAGCACGGTGACAATTACAGTGTTTTTTTAATGCATATTAAATTCTTAGATTTGAGCAATAATTTCAAAATTATTCATGTATATCACTAGCGTAGCTGGTTCTGATGGAGCCATGTATCAAAATTCCCGAGGTGTCCTTTTTTTAGATAAGAGAGCCCTGTTAGTGGGACTGTAGATACACATGTTGGGGTCCATGTAGCTTGGGGGCTCCGTATCATTGATGCGGTGGTAGCTAAGCCCCTGCTGCATCCTTACTAATATTATAAACGCGAAAGTTTGTATGGAGAGAGAGATGTTTGTTATTCTTTCACGGAAAAACAACTGAATGGATTCTAATGAAACTTTACAATAATATAGCTTATACATCAGAATAACACATAGGCTATAATTTATAAAGATATTGTGTGAATTTTCCTAAATATAACGATAATCGTCAAGAAAGTAGGAAAAAATTTTGCCATCTGCAAAAAAGTTCGCGACAGCAAAAATCTATCTTTTTTTGTGTGAAGTAAAACGTTTCCTGTTAGTTTTGTCTACGTCGTGCCTCAGTGTGTGCTCGCTTTTAATTTATTCCTTCGATCTGCGTAATCACTATTTTTTTTTATTTCATAATAAAACTATATTTCGAAAGGAGAGGTGGTGGCAAGATTTTAACATAAAATAAACATAACGGCAATTAATATTAACGTATTACACTTCCAGATATAAATTATTTACACTAATTTAAGCGTTCATGACACAAAATTTGTAATAATGTGTTACTTTTGCTGAGCAGAGATCAGCTTAGGAATGTGTTTTCCAAAATTCGAATGACAAGAGAGTTACGGAGAGTTATAAGTAAATAAAAATCCCTTTTATCAGCTGTTAGATCTACAGACTTAAAGTTTAACAAATATGTTTTTTTGTTGCTGTTGTTCAGCTGAGATATACAAAAAGCTTTTTTTTTTTGTTTAATTTGCAATTCACGTAAAATCAACTCATTAAAAACTTTTTTTTCTTCAATCTGTATTGTTTGATTTTTCAATTTACCCTTGCAAAGAACGGGTATACCAGCTTGTAATTATTAATCGTCTAAGCATTAAGAACTCAGATTCATTTCCAGGAATTCTGTTTTGCTTCTTTCTTCTCAATTTGCTTATGTTTCTCAGTTTTAATTGATACGTACAAAATTCCTCATGCATATAAACATCTATTAAGGATTTAAGTAAACATAAAGAATCAAATTCGTTTCCAAGAATCCAATTAAATTCCTTTCATCTCTCAAAATATGCGCACAAAAAAAGTTTATTATCGAAAAGATATACCAAAATTAGCCAGTAAACACCACACAAGAATGAATATGTATTCATTGTACCACGGTATTCCAGAGACAATGATGTAGAAGAATTAAAGTTAACAACGATGTTTCCGAAAATTTCTGTTAATTCATTTGTCTCTTTGTCAGTAAATGCAAAACAAAGAGAAGGGTTAAACAAAATGTGACTTTTCAATTAATTGTTTCAGTAACCCTTTTAAAAGAGTGTATTTTGCGTAGGAGAAGATAATTAGAAGAGTTGAATGCATACAATTTAATTATAAAGTCAGAAAGGGACTTATGATTAAACAATGGTTACAGTTACAAAGCGTTTACACAAAATATATAAATACTCATTACATATTTATGAAACTAATTTCTTGATAAATTTATCCTTGGGATTATGTAAATTCCGTGTACTGCAGTTAAAAGTTAACATAACTCTTAGCAGATATCTATGTTTTAATAAAGATGAGTAAATTTGTCCCTTAAAATTACTTTATTTCATAACAGAAAGCAAAGTTTATTTTAACACGCATTATTGTGTATTCCTAAACATTATTTTAACGAAGCAAAATATCCAAACGAATATTTTTATTCTTGCTTTCATTATAGTGGATTGAATTATTTAATGTTCTGACTCTTAGACAAAAATAAATAAAAGAAATAATATATTTTTCTTTCCTACATGACATAGTATTAAAAAAAAACAAGTGAATAATAAGACATGGAAAACATCGAATATAGTTTTAAATGCAAAATACCCCAAGATATTATTTAGAGATAAACTACATTTAAAAAAAAATTTGATTAGGTTTTTTAAATGAAAATATATGTTACCTATCATACAAACAAACAAACAAAAAAAATCACATCATTGTATATTACGTCAGCAACATTCTTTTGTTTTGTTTTATTATTGTATTTCAAAAGTCAAGTATTCTGCGCTCCTTGTGCAGTCTTACATATTTTTGCTACTGCACATACAAATTAGAAATTAATCGATATCCCTTTATTGAAAAATTGGTTTCATTCAAGGTAATAAAGGGTTTATTTTATTTTATTTATTTATTTGTTCACCCCTACTGCTATAGTTCACACACTCCCAATATATATATTTATTTATTTATATATCTTGTCCAAATTTTTAATCGTTAATAAAAAGCTTTTTATTCAACCACTCAAGTTTAAATACATTTTTAAAAATTGTAGTAGAAGATACTAGATGTTAATGCAGCTTTTCAAATATTAATTATTTAATTTAGTTTAATTAAATAATGTTAGTTTTATATGGCAGACAAAATTAATTTTGTTTCGAATAATGGCGATAGATGGCGACATGATGCATTGGTGATCCAACAATGAAAAATCGCAAGGAAATTCGCTTTCTATTTTGCCACTTAAAATTGTGATTCTGCCGTAAAAATATAAATATTTAAATTAATTGTAATTATTTAAGAAAAAGTAACTAAAATAAAACTTTTCTTTGTTGACCTTAGTAGGAATGAACTTAAAAAAAAAAATTTTTTTTTAGAAAATTTGTTTTTATATATGCATATTTTTTTAATTAATTTTGAAAGTAGTTAGAATTGTAATAATTTTCGTGACACATAGCTTTTAACCCTTACGCCGCTCAGTTTTCGCCGTTCGGATCTACTCCTAGCGTTGAGTTTTCTTCTTTTCCCCAAGGTGTGTTTTTTTAAATAGCGCGTATTGGACGAAGGTTCCCTCCCCCAGAAGCGCGAATTTAGTGCAGCTGTTGTTTTTCAACCCTTATCACATAATCAAAATGATGAATTACAATAGATATTAAGTAATTATTTAATCAAAATAATTAGTACTAAAAATAAAACTGTTTTTAAGAATGTACGTATATAAATTTCCACAATATACAGATTGTTGTTGTCACTTCACATCTCACTCAGTTTTAACTTTCAAAATCCCGAAACTGTTGTCATTTCATACAACTAAAATGAAGTACTAATTCTCGTGAAATATTGTATTCGAACCTCCATCATTCAGTCTTGTGCTTCCCTCTGTTAGAAAAAGAAGCACTATTTTAGAGTGTGATACACGCGTTTGTAACGTCTCGGAATAGTGCAAAATCCAAATGGACGTGTGCAGCGCGTTTGTAACGTTGAAAGATAGATTAAGATGAACACTCTTTGCATGCCAAGGGTAGCCTAGTGGTTAGAGCATCGGACTCCAGACCGGAAGGCCTGGGTTCGATGCCCGATGCCATGAAATACCATCCGAGTACACACGGAGTACGAGCTCGTTAAATCATTGGGTCCGAAGTCTTGTGGGCTGAATCACTTGTGCAGGGGACTGGGGAATATTTCCCTCCCCTTCATCTATCGTTCATTGGGAATTTCACCGAAGGCCAACGCCAGGCGTACATCTTGCCACGATGAATTTCGTGGATCTCGATCTGACTACGTCAGACAGATGGCATTAGAAACAACTACAACTCACGGTACTCATAATGGCCTAAGGTATTAGAAGCGGAATTGGGCTACTAAGAAATATAAACAATATCAGCAGTTTTAAAATTAGAATCTTTGAACATCGATAAAGCAACTTTGGAGATAACAAAACATATCCCGGAAGAAATAGTACAAATAAAATTTTTGTACTGTACAAATTTCTTGTAGAGCAGGGGAAGCCATCATTTTATTAACCCGAGAGTGGGCGCGCGGGGCTCATAGTCACCCCAGGCTCACAAAATCATAATTCTGAGGAAAATGTTTATTTTTTACCAATGATCATGTCAATATCTTCCTCTATGACAGACTTCCTTGGAATTTAAATGTATTTGTCACATATCTCCCGCTTTTTTTGGGAGTGGTAAACATTTTTTTACAATCTTAAGGCACTTGTTTGACCGCGACCACTTTTGTTCTAAAATATTTTCTCTGAATATGCTACATTTTTCCCTGTGAATAACTTAGTGGTTTTGATTGCTATGTTGTACGACTTATTAAGGTTTATAAATGTAAATAAGTAGAATATAAAAAAAAAAGAAATGGGCATCCGTGATCTCTAATAAAGGAAGTTGAAAACGATCAAGCAAGACAAGAGCCTTCTGAAATAATGGATATTAATCTTGATAACAAAAATAAATTTGAGGAAAACGATGAACAGGAAACGTTTGAGCCGAAAGAAAAGTTTTCATATGCTACATAAAGAACTCCATCAAGAAAAATATGAAGCCATAAGTGTACCACAAGACACATTTCGTCCTGTCGAAAAGATTCAAGTAAGACTAAGTTCAATATGCATTTGTAGATCATCAAAGGACAATAAACTACAATAACTTGAACGAAATATAGCAGTTTTGCCTGCAAGTAATATTACTGTATTGTTAGTGAAGTATCTGTGATTTGAGTTTCTTTATTAAAGTAACGTGCATCTAAAACTTCTTGGTTCAGTTTGACTGATATTTTTTTTTCTCAAATTATCAAAGAAAAATTGAAAATTCCTTAAAAGTAGGTGAGTAGACTTTCTCTTAGCTAAATTATTCACTGAATTAATGATTTTTATCGTGTACAATAAAAATAATTATGCAAAAAAGGATTGGGGTGACTCAATCACCCCGCGTGACCGTTAAAGTTAGTATCGAGTGCAAGCCTGCTCCTAGGTTAAAAAAAATTATATTGTAAATACTTAAGAAACTAAGTTTTAAAATATTATCCAATGCTTCAAAATATTTTTAAAACTTAAAGCTTCATATTTTAATAACATTAAAATACATGTCATACATTAAACAAAAGATCCTATAGAACTATTTTCTTACTTCGTCAATTTTGTAGTAATAATCTTGTTTACTTGATTTTGATTAGTTGTAAAAATATTTACTTAATAAAAATATAATTTAAATAACTGATGATGATAAACAATGTATTCTATAGCTGATTAAAATATTTATTTATTTTATTACTAAGCATTTCTTAAATATTTTATCGTCAAAAGAGTATATTCACCAATAATTAGCTAAAATTTCAGGTGAAAATTAAAACAAAAATTCTTTTGTATATCTGTTTATATTAAAGGATTTCTTTGCATCAGTTTCTAAAATTATCGCATTAAGTGTAATAATGTTGCTGTAAATCCTCAATTTATATATAAGAACTCAGAAGCTTTCCTGAGATATACAATTTTTCTAACTTTAATGAATTAATATATAATAGGATTTTAATGCGCTTTATCCAATGTTACAACTAACTTAATTTGTTATACTACTTAATATTGTTTATAATACTGCAGCATCCGTATTTTTAAGTTTCCAAATCTGTTTGATTATTTCATCTCCAATGTTGAAGTAGTAATTTCTCTTTACCCAGTAAAGTTTAATAAAACATATGTTTTCATACATGCATTCTATGTTACTTCATAAACACAACAAGTAATTTCTATAGTTTCAAGGAAACATTTTTTAAAGATACTGTAAATATACGCAATTATTACTTTTTTTTCTCGTCTACACAATTTCAATTTCGATTATTGCATTATAGTACTCATTCTGCGAATCCATTTTTGCATATCAAAGATGTTTTTACCTCACTTACTACAATTACTTAAATTTTTACATTGTGCAAATTTAAAAATAAAATGCGTATATAAATTCATTGTATTGCATAAAGATACGTAGACGTTATTTACAGATTTAAGGCTTTTAATTAATATTAATTTTCATGCGTGTGTGATTCCTAAATTATTTCCAAAAATATGTATAACTAACACTATTTTTATTCTTTTGAAACATAAATATCAAGCAAGGCTATTTAATTACATTTTATCTATTCATATATAAAGTAAAGTAATTTAAATTTATGTCAATTTAATTGTTATAATACAATAACCAAATATTAACAAATGAAGATGTATCATATTAATTTTAAATGTCTTTCCTTAACTATAAATAAATATACATTTTTATTGAAGTGATTTAGCAATGTGTTGCACACTATTGTGATCTGCATCTCAGAATACAGCAGCATAGCTGGTTGGAATATAAATCACCATTCGTAAGGCCGCACAACACATTTGATTGATGAGTAGGATATTCTGCCTACCACTGTCATATCAAGAAAGATCTATTAATAAATCACCTATAATCAAGACTTATTGAAGGTATGAGATGGATATTTAGGATTCATGTGTGATAGAAATATTCCCACTAATTTCCACACTGACAGTTTCGTGGTGCCATCTAGTATTGTAAAGAAGAACTATTTTGGCAATTTTTGTATTATTTGATTTTAATTTATGGTATTTGATTTTAATAACTATATCTTAAAACCCTGCTAAAATGTTATCTTAAAATTGAAATCTCCTAAAATTTGAAAATTATTTGTGGCATTTTTTTTTATTTGATGCATTTGGAATACATAAAAGTATACAGAAAACTTTGCGTTATATTTACGGATTGAAGATAAACTCAAAATATTTTTCTCTTTTCAAATGTAAAATTCTACTTTATAATACTATTAAAAAGTTTAATTTCATCATTCTCTACGAAAAACAGTATTTTATAATAATTCATGTGTTAAGATGATAACCATTTTCTGTTAATAATCTATGGGATTCAAAGTAAGATCGTCAATATAACATTGTAGTTTTTTCATTCTTAAATTAATCGCTCTTCCTCGTTTTTATTCCTTATTGTTATATATAGAATATTTATGCAAATAGTTATGAAATTGTTATAGTTTTTGGCTATGAAATGATAGTCTAACTGTAGTTTCACTTTAAAAAGACGTTAATAATCCTAACTTTAAGTCAATGAGTAAAACTATTTCTTTGATAAATCAGAAGGAAGAGATATAAAATTAAACAGCAAATATTATGCATTCATTTTCAAAAGGAGCAATAAAATATAAGTTATGAATAAAACACAATAATATTTTTGGGCTATGTACTATAAAATAGAGTATTAAACCAAAGATCTAAGGCTCGAAAGGATAAAAAAATTTACCATAATGTTCAGAGGAATGTTTCTTTCTCACTACGAAACAAACAACTATGAGAACGATCAGTATGACGATTGCTGAAACTGCCACTGGAAGTATGATGGTCATGTCCAGGTAAAATGGCGCCGTTACTTTATTCACAACCGTTTTGGGAGTTACAGCATCTGAAATGCAGACATAATATTCTAATGTAAAGATAAAATTCAGAATATTAATCTGACTTGAAAATTACATTTGAAATCATGCACTTGAAATATGGTATTAAACTATTATATAAGATACATACACACATTAATTTTAATTTCAACTTTCCTCTAAAGATCAACTTTGATAAACATAAAACCTGCTGATAAATCTCTTTCAAAAAAAGTATTTCAAAAACGAAAATATTACATAATGAATAGTGTAATGCCAGTTAAGTTTTCTTGATGGTATAATTAAAATATAACTATGTTACTTTATTTCTATAATTTTAAAATTTGTAAATGTCTTGAACGTGTTATTATATTGAGTTGGTTTTCTTTTCAATATTTCAATGCAAAAAATACCTTAAAACAAAAATTCCATTGTATAAGAACTGGGATTTTATTAAAATGTATCATAAAAAAATCAAACATAAAATTGCTGTATAAATTGGGTTATAAAATTGTTTATATATTTAGTTTAAAAATTATTATATTTTTTTAAAAAAATGTTTCAGAATTTTAATTATTACCCCACATTATTCAAAAATATATAAATATAAAGTGCCTAAATTTTAAATAACTATAAAATGTGCTATTATATATTACCGAGAGGTAGAAATATTGTAAATGTATTCAATTTTGGAACTTAAAGAAATTAAAAATAAGGTGATGAAATAATAAAATTCATGAGTTTTTACTGTACAAAAAAGTGAAAGTTGGGAAAAATTCATTTTAATTGAACCTAAAAAAGTGGTATCTGCAAAGGAAATGTTGTTCAAGAGAATATTGAATATATTTACTACTTTTTTGTATCTGTTTGAGATTACTCAAAAATTTAATTTTAAAACTCTTGATATATTTTTTATTATAGAATTTTCATACACCTCACACACACAAAAATAGGAATTCATAAAGAAAAGAAAGGAGAAAAATACTACTAAAAATTTTATCCATAAATATTTTTACAATTATTAGTTTAATTATTTGCTGAAAGATGGCAGCACAACAAAGACATATTCCTGTAGGAGATAATTTCTAAAATGAAATTTTAATGCACACACACACACAATATCTAATTTTCAGCATATATTTAGTCTAATATATATTATAAATGCGAGGATGTGAGGATGTTTGTGGGTCTTTCACACAAAAACAACTGAATTGATTTTAATGAAACTTTACAGTAATATAGCTTATACATCAGAATATCACATAGGCTATAATTTATAGTATAGACTATAATTTATAAAGATATTGTATGAAGTGTCCAAAATGTAACGATATTTGTCAAGAAAGTAGGAAAAAATTCTGCCATCTATAAGCAGTTCTGGCGTGCGCTGCAAAAAAAAAAAACCCACCACAGCATATATCTATCTTTTGTTTGTGAAAAACCTTTTTTGTTTTGGCTACACAAGGTGCTCGCTTCTAATTAATTCCTCTGATCAGCATAATGCCTATTTTGTTTTATTTCAGAATAAAACTAAGTTTTGGAGGGAGAGGTTGTTATAAATCTCTCTTTAATTTAATGTTTTTTTTATGATTTTATTATGCACATTTGGTAGTAAGAAATTGATCTTTTTTCCAAATAAATGCTTTTATCAGTTCTGATACTTAAAGTAAATAAACTTCTCTTCCACACTGCATCATTTGGACAAATTTTCAAAATTTGTTTGTGGTTAGTAGTTAATTATAACGCTATAATTTTACTTGAATAGGCAGATATAATTATTTTTACACTTAAAAACGCAATAACTATTGTTCTGTATTTCTTGGAGTGTGAGAGTGAGTGAATATTAATGTTGCACTGTTCAGCTACACGAGGGCTTTTGGCAACGGATCACGTAATTTTGAACCATAGTCAAGTAACGTGGACGACATCTGAGCTGGCACCCCTTTCTCCTAACTACCACACCACACCAACTTAGAAGGAATATTCTACCAATAATTAGCAGGAATATTCTTTGAAATCCACTCTTCCAAGATATATAGCAGCACGGGTTCCATGATGAGTATTTTAGCGGAAAAAATAGTTCCAAAATTTAAGTGTCTTATGTTTTTGTATGTTAATGAAGATCTTAAAAAATGTGATTGGACTACTTATTTTAAGTGAACGGTATATATAATTAATTTTACAGTGGAATATCTTTAATTAATTTATTAGCTCTAACGGATTAAATTTTCCAAAGTGGAGTATTTTTTTTATGTATATCCCTTAATTTATATCCCATAATTTTAAATGTTGTGATCCAAAAAAAAATATTGTATGAAAAAAACTGCAGTAAATCATAATGCGGTTGGATAAAGTATTAACGTGCATCGCTCCCCTACACGGCGGGTCTTACAAAGCTCTAATAAAGCTCGAGTTATGAAAGTAGCTGGGCATTTGCCAACTTGACTCTATCGTTAACATTTCGCTATGATTATCATTGAATCGCCATTATAATTTAAGGAATGGCGTTGCTTGCGAATCTTAAAATTTTAACATAAAATAAATACTACAGAAAGTAATACTAAAGTATTATACTTTCAGATAAAAATTATTTACACTATTTTAAGCGTTCTTTACACAAAACTTTTAACAATGTATTACTTTTGCTGAGCAGAGATCAGCTTAGGAAGGTATTTTCAAAAATCGACTCTCAAGAGTGTTACGGGGAGTTATAAATAAAAAAAAATCCTTTTTATCAGCTATTAGATCTGCATACTTAAAATTTAACAAAGTTGTTTTATTTCTCTCTCTCTCTTTTTTTTGTTTAGCTGAGCTACGCAAAAAGCTTTTTTTGTTTAATTTGCAATTCACGTAAAATTAAGTCATTTAAAACTTCTTTATCCTTCAATCTGTGTTGTTTAATTTTTCAGTTCACCCGTGCGAAGAACGGGTATACCAGCTAGTATTAATATAAAACGCTTGATTGTTAAGAAGTAAAAGTTTGAAAAAATTTCCAATTTAATTTCTCCCGAAATTAATTTTTTAACTTCATAAATATCCTGAAATCCTTTTAACCTTTAAAAAAGTAAAATGTTTCACTTAAAATAAATTCAATGTTGATTTTTCATAATTATCAAAATATATAAAATAAACTGTATCTAGTTTATCAATGGGATATTTCTATTGAAGTACAAGGATTATTTTCTACCCCAAATTAGAAAACGGATTCTCAACTAAGATTGATTTTTAGTGCATGGCTCCTTTTTTGAAAACTGGAAGTTGGTAGCTACAAATAACTATAGACCTTAAGAGATATCATATGACTTCCTTAGTTTTGAAATCTACTGTACTTGCTAAAAAATTTCTAGTAAGTATTCATTTGGTAAATTGGATGTTTATAATGCACATGTGTACTAAGAACATCTCATCGAACAGTTAATAAAAGACCTGTTAAGAGATAAGATGTGTACAACAGATGTGGTATTTATACTCCTGTCGTATATTTAAAAAGTTGATAGCTGCATAGCTCTGACTAGAACTGCCAGAAATAGTCACATAACAACAAGTATTTAAAATAATGATCATTAAACGCTACGATAATTTTACTTACCGAGAGTATTCAGAGTAGAAAAGGTGTACTCAGCATCAGTTGTACCAGCAAGATTAGTAGCAGATATATGAATCTGGTACCAAGACCCAGGAGAAAGTCCAACTAGATCGACTTTCCTGTTGTCTGGTGGCAAAGGCCCATCATTGAGAATAATCCACTCAATGTCCTGCTGTTGGCGGTAACGTACCAGGAAAGAAGTGATCGGGCAACCTCCATCATGCCATGAAACCAAATTCATGGTGGCAGCTGTCATGTTAGTGCTCAACAGGGATTGCTTGTCAGGTGCTAGAGGAGCTGTTGGAGGATATATATATATATATATATATATATATATATATATATATATATATATATATATATATTAATATGCATGTGTATATAAAGAGTGCTTTTTTTTTTCAGGTATAGAAGTTTAAGTTGGCATTACTTTCCAAGATGGAGACTGATTTAACAGCTATCAAGTGATTTATTCTCAGTTTGGTTTGGCAATTCATCAAAACGATCATCAAGCAAGGCGTAGATTCGTCGAATGGGCCCCAAACGAGATTGCCGTTGTTCCCTATTTTCATAAGCGAATTTTGTTTAGCGATGAAGCGCACTTCTGGTTGAATGGCTACGTCAACAAACAAAACTGCCGCATTTGGAGTGAAGCTGATCCACAAGTGTATCTCGAAACACCGTTACATCCAGAAAAACTGACTGTTTGGTGCGCTTTATGGGCTGGTGGAATCCTTCTTCAAAAACGATGAAGGCCACAACGTTACAGTCAATGGTGATCGGTATAGAGCCATGATTACTAACTTTTTCATTCCTGAATTGAACAATCATGATGTCCAGGAGCTGTGGTTCCAACAAGACGGCGCAACATGTCACACAGCTCGTGCCACAATCGATTTATTGAAGGACACGTTTGGTGACCGCCTAATTTCACGTTTTGAACCTGTGAATTGGCCTCCAAGATCTTGTGATTTAACACCGCTAGACTATTTTTTGTGGAGCTATGTAAAGTCATTGGTCTATGTGGATAAGCCACAAACGCTTGACCATTTGGAAGACAACATTCGCCGTGTTATTGCCGATATACGACCACAAATGTTGGAAAAAGTTATCGAAAATTGGACGTCCAGATTGGACTACATCCGAGCCAGCCGTGGCAGTCATATGCAAAAATCATATTTAAAATGTAATGCCACAAGATTATCTTTCGAATAAAAAAAAATCATGTCAATCGAATAATACATCGTTGTTTTATTGCAATTTAAAGTTCTATACCTCTAAAAAAACACCCTTTTTGTAATACATTTATATTTAATCGAACTTTATTTTTTTACGTCATAATTCGAACATAAATCCAAATACCCTATTTTGAAAAGCGCCTCATTTCATTACGCACTAAATAATTAAAACCCATATTTTGATAGATATATTAGTATAAGGGGCATTTTGAAAGAAACCCGGTCACTAGTGGAAAGTAGCTGTATCGATTTTATTAACTCAAAAATTTAGTTATACACAGTACACATACTCAAAAATAATCGCCAAAACTGTTAGCACATTTATCATGCGGGAAAATAACGCCATTGGAATACATGTCTGGGCGATTCGACTTGATGGCTCGTCTAAGGTTTTGTAAAATGACTTGATAACGCTGGGCATTGATGAACGGCTCCCTGTTCCAGGAACTCGATAAACAGTGGGCCCGTGTGGTAAAAAATGAAGGACATCATGATCTTTCCACAGTAGAGCTTCTCAAACTTTCTATACACGCGACCCACTTTTCAATCATCATTTTCATCACGCCCCCCTCCATACAATAACAAAGTTTAAATTGAATAATAATATACTTTGACACTAAAAGACAATACGAATTTAACCTCTTATATACCACCGACGTATATAAACGTCTCGCTCAGTCAAAGCATTAATTTTCTGGACGTATGTACACGTCTTTCCAAAGTATGATTTTTTCTGTGAAGTGCTATCCATAAAATTATTCCGAAAGCTTTGGAATGCAGTAAAAGGACTTTGATAGTTTTTTCGAAGGATTTACTTATTTCAGAGGATTTGCTTATTTATTCCTTTTCTCCTCCCCCTCCCCCTAAAAAAACATAAAAATACGTTCAGCTACGTGAAAAACGGTGGCACTGGGAAGCGAAGTGCGTAACTTTAAATCGGCAGTTAAGGAATTAATTATAAACCGTACACAAATTATCAAGGTAATATAAGCTCATGGGGTCACTGATAATTATCAAACATGTTCTTAACTTAGCATTGTTAAATTAATTATAAAATATACATTGTGTACAGTACTGATACATTTATAAGTGTATTAAGTTTATTATATCAGTGTAAATGGGTATTTTATATTTTATTATATCAGAAAGTATTTTGTTTGCTTACTTTAACTTTTTGTTTTCGACTTTTCAATATCCTTGCACCCCCCTCGCAAAGTTATCACTTCCCCAAGGGGGTGTGCCCCACTGTTTGAGAAACTCTGCTTTACCAGAACTGGTGTGCAAGGCCTTTGATTTCTTTGGAGGTGGTGAATTCACACGTTTCAACTGCTTGCTCTGACGCTTGCTTTCGATTCAAAATGGTGACACCAGGTTTCATCACTAGTGACAATTTGCGACAGAAAACCGTATTCCTCCAGATGATAACGTTGCGGATGACTCAAAGACAGCGTCATTTTATTGTTCCTTCTTACTCGCTTGTTTAGTAGTGGACGATAGCTTGTTTGGCCGCCTTCTCTTTGGCGTAAACCCACACAATCGCTACGAAACGTCAAACGTAGAGCATGCGTCAGTATTTCTCCCGATTGATAGTGCAACCAAACACGCAGTTACGTGGTTCCACCTTACGTGTAATGTTAAGTTAGACGCACTGACCTGGTTTCATTTGAATTAACTTAACATTTCCTCATTAAAGAGGTAAGACCTTGATTTTTTGACAGATTTATTAGAGATTCCAAGAAATAGAATATCATAGTGGCTTACACGTGCCATACTAAATGTTTCAAACTATTTTTTAAGACAATGGTGACATTTCTATAATTTGTTTCCTTTCACTTGAACACGAGTACGGTTATGTGAGAATTGACTCTTAAATTTTCTCTCGATGGACTCATAATGGTCTTCAGCTCTGCCAAGACATGTCATAATAATTTTTATTTTACCCACCTAACGGGAATTAACCATGATGTTATCTCTCAAAAAAATTAAATAGCTACCTTTTTAAAATTCCTTAATTTCCTTTTTAATAACCTTGCATCCCCCACGTAAGTGGACCAATCAGAAAAGACTTTACCTTAAATCATGATTTTAGATCTTGAATATAAATAGACGAGATATCGATAGCGAAGAAAGAAAGTTTTTGTCATTTGTATTGCTCTTACACGTGTTTGCTGTTTGTACCTTTGTGTTTGTAATCACCAATAAATGCGGTTTTAAAATAGCAGCATGTTTTTTCATGAACCCATTCATTGACTGCAACAATGAAATCAATTTTTCTATACCAAAATGCCATATTACAAGTTAAAAATACCTTAAGTTATGCCAAATTATTTCATATGCAATACAAATATATATGAGGTACGCGTATGCATTCCATACATGTAAACAATTCAATATATTGAACCCATAAAGCTCTAAATTTTTTTTAAAAAAGATGGCACTAGAAATTGTTATTTCTTTAATTTCAGTAATTGATCTGTGCTCACAAAATTCATGAATACATACCTCCGCCTTCCGTTTTGGTGACTAATGTTTCACTTGGGTCTCCATTCCCAGCCGAATTGTAAGCTGTGAGATAAAACTGATATTTGGATCCACAATTCAGATTTGGGATGAGATACGAACTCTGGTCTCCTGCAATGTCAGATTCTACCCAAGAATCACTCTCATGTTTGTGGTGCAACACGTAGCCTAGAAAATGAGAACAAACTATACTTGCCATTTTTAAAGACATATAACTGCTATGTAATATATTGCATTTTTTTTTCAATTAAATTTTATATTTGTCTAATGCTTTTATACGCAATATTGCGAAAAAAATACAAATAAAAATATTTTCCCTTTGAAAATGCTCTTTTCGGATTACTCTGTGACGACTTACGCGTCTTTTCTTTAACCAGTCCTTTGGGTTCTTTGGGCCAGAATTAATGGTAACTCTTTTCCAACCAAATCCAAGAAACGAGAAGTGAAGTGATGCAAATAATATAGGATAAATATAGGATCTTAGAGTAAGCGTAATGGCAATAAGGGCAATGGTGACAATGTAATGATAGTGTAAAGGAATGTTCGACAATTAAAGTGCGTTGTGGTATTGGATGATTATTGAAGTTCGTCGTTCAAGATTCAAGTTCTACGTGTCGTGGATAAACATATTGGTGATCGATTAGAAGTTAAATGTACAGCTACATACCACTGTAGATAAAGACAAGTTTGTTACAGAATAATATAAGGTAGGATTGATTACTTACTATTATTATATTTGAAGATTAGGCGGTTCTCAATTATTGAGATAGGTCTGTATTATCTTGTGTGTTGCGTATTGCGTCATCGTAGATTCTCTCATTCATTAATTTATATATCTGTTCAAAGTTTAAGTTGAATATCTTAATAAAGTCATATTAAGATAATATTTGATTCTAGTTCTTACGATAACCCTACACCTCTAGCTTGCGCTGATATTTCGAGAGATGTACTTCCAAGGGGAGGTACATCACAACTCTCTCTGTATATAATAAAGAGTATAACAATGTGTTATGCATGTATATTTGTGAAGAATAAGGTGGCGAATTTTAATTTTAGCTATACACTTAGTAAATACGTTTTAAACATTTTTTTTTTACAATAACATAAAATTATTTAAAGTCTAAAGTTGTGTTCCGTTTTACTTATTTTACACATAATTGTACTACTTATTATAATATTTACCGACCTTCTATGTTACTTAATTTTTTTTTTTTTTTTACTAAAGTATCATGTGACGTATTTATTAATGAATGACAATTTAGTAAATAAGATGTAGTTATTTTCAAATTTTCATTTTCCCTGTATTAAATGTGTATGCAATGTTTTAGATTATTATTAATGTATTCTGATAAAATTTCTAGAATACTTTCTGAGAGTATCGCAAATTTCACAAATCAAGATATTATTTTTAAAAATCTCCGATAGATGACGCCACAATTCAAACATGAAACACGAAATTATGATCGAATTGATGCAATATTAACTTCAAAAAGATTTTAATTTTATTCAAATAGATATTCATTTTTTTCTCCGTCCAGCTATTCATTACTTTTAACAACTTTTTGTAATCTGTAAATAGTTAAAATCTGATTTCGTCGTTTAATACATGTTTCTTCCTAATTTTTGAACTTTCAGTTTTGAAGATAAAACAATTGGTATTATGAATGTAAAGTTTTGAAAACTAATCATTCGCATACGTGATAAACTCTGAAAAACTATTTTTTGGATGAGTCCATTTGTTGTAAATTAAGAAAGTACGTATTTATAAATATATTTTATATTCTTTTTCACACTTCTTTCTGCAACTCATGGTCATGAATTTCTTGACATACAATGGTTAACAATAATTGAATTGAGCCTTATTCGAACTTTAATCACATGATAGATATGTATTACGGAATATTGGTAAGTGCTTTACTAAAATGAGATTAAGCGCTAAACCCATCGAATATGGAAGTTAGGAAAGCGTTGTACAAGCATACAGATTGTATTGGCCGTTTCACGAAGCGAAAAAATTGCTAAGACTCTCTACTCATATCATAAATTTTTTTGGAAAAAATTCATGCATGGTAATAACTTTCAGGGTAGAAATTCATTTTTAGACAATAAATATTATTACATTTTTCCATGGACATTGTATTATAGACTGTAACAGGCACTAATACTTTGACATGAATGTGCGTGGTAGATTATAAGCAAAAAAAAAAAAAAAAAAGAAAAACAATGTTGAGTTTTTAATGTAAATTTAATCTTCATTTTAAATGTGAATACGTAAGCAAATTGTTTTAAATAGGTTTAAAAAATCCATTTAATAACGCACTTGTGGCACCGCCAGAGTAAACTGCTATCTCGTTAACAACAGCCCTCAATACAACGATAAATTTAGTGAATGTAATACTATTATTGTACCTCTTCCATTCTTTTGTGAATAATTTAATAATTATATGCTTTGAAGTTTACAAATTTTTAAGTTCCGTTTATAAATTCGACTTTTGGAAAAAAGAAATCTAGAATTTAATTTCTGAATTTTCAATATTTGTTAATATGCTTCAAATTCATTTCATTATGGTGAAAAAATCTGCTTTATCTTGTTGACTGAAAGCTTATTCTTTCAAAAGATACTAAGGATATCTTTGTGATAAAAGATTATAATTGACAACATTATTTTCAGTTGTAACTTTTTGATCGTAGAAAGGAAATATATGTTGTTTAGTGCTGCCATCTACATGTCAAATTCCAAAAGATTCTCAAAATTCTGTTTTAAATTATTAACTTGCAGTGATGGTCATCATACATTTGCTATTTTGAAATATGCTTGATGATGCTGGGCGATATGCTTCGAAAGTACTGTCAGATTTAAATAACTTCTAGCATATTTTATAGTGGTATGTAATTTGAAACATGATTTCCCCATATGATATTTAACTTATTTAATTCATAAAAAAGCTTAAATTTCCGCAGTGTTTTAATCCATGTAACTTTAAATAATACGTAAATAAATTAAATAATCGTTTAAGAAGAGTTTTCATATTTATTTCTTAGAATATTTTATGATTTATTTAGAAATAAGGTATATAAGAAAAAAAATCATATTTATCCGAAACCCTTTTTTAGAATGTTAAAATTTAAATTATCACTTGATGATTAAATATTAAACAGATTACAGATCTGAATAATGATAATATAAAACACATACTCTTAAGAACAATGATTTGATCATTTATATCGTTATTTTTTTAAAAATAATTTCAACTCGATAAGTTTAAAATAAAATATTTCATAAATCGTACAATTTTTGTCAACTTATAGTGAAGTAGAATAAATTGATGTATTTGTTATATGACGTTCCTTTTTCTTTCAATATAGTTGTTCTTTTCAATCTCAGTTCATTTCTATACTTAGGAGGAGGATAACTTACAATTTAGCTTAAAAATCAAGAAAAAAACTTAAGCGTAAAAAAAAAAAAATTACATTGTAAAGCATGCCGATGGTGATTGGCACTGTCATTAACCTTATTAAATTACAACAGTACATAATTGTTCTACGTCATAGTATTGTGTTCGCACAGATCAATGGTGAAAGCAGGAATTTCTAAAAGGGAGGAGGGGGGCGGGCCCAGGGTCAAAAATCTACCAATCTCATATCATGCTCTAATATGCCACCCAACATATTCTTTTGATTTTATCAACTTTCGGGTACAAAAAGCAGTAGAAAATTAATTATTGAAGAAAGAGTTTGCATTAATTAATAAAACTGATTATTAATTACAAATATTTAATTACATTTTACGTACTATAAACACAGGATTGTAATCAATCGAAAAAAAGCAAGAGCTTTGGGAGGGGGGAGGTCCAGACCTGGGGACTACCCCTTGAGTTTGTTTCCTATAACGCACACCATCATACAGAAATGTTATATCATTAAGTAATCTAATACCATTCAGTAATCCTATATCATTCATTAATGTAATTTCACTACACACACACACACACATTTAGTAATGTAATAACATTCAGTAATGTAATAACCCCCCTTCCTTAATATATTAACAATCAGCAATGTAATTTCATTTAGTCATGTAATAGCACACACACACACACATTCAGTAACATAATTACAACAGTATACAAATCTTGTGAGTGATAATTGTTTACAAAGATCATTTTTACTTAGGATATTAATATTCTTCAGCAATTTAATACTGTTTAATTACTACTGAAGATCCTAATAACACAAGTATGTTTTAAAATCACTATTTTTAACTGAATTATAAAAATTAATTTACCTGAAACAGGATTTCTTTTATCATAATTTGAATCCCATGCCAAATGAATAGATGACGTTGTCTTGTCCATCACAGTTAACGGTGGCGTTAGAGGTGGATCTGAAAATAAATAAGAGCTTATTTGCTTTATTAAGAAAAACTGTTTAACATATTTTATGACTGAATACTGTTTACTGTGCATTGTTTACAATATATATTTAATTTAAAAATCAATATCAATGGGATAAAAAGTATTAAACAAATAATTAAATAAATTTGGGTTTGTTCTTATGTATGATTGAAATGAGTAATTTATGTAAGTTATCTATGACTTTAAATACCAAAGTTTCACAATTTGTATGTATTTATAAAGGAAAATATTTGGATATTGGTAATTATAGTAAAATCAACTACCAAGAAAAAAGAGATTGCTCAAATCAAGTGACATCCAATTTTTTTGCCAATTTATTTTCATTAAATTTGGTACAGTATGGTGGTCTTCAAACTTTTTTAACTCACAGTACAGCTTAGAACTAGAAAGTTTTTTCTGGAAACCCCGTTCCACATTCAGTTAAAATATGTCTTTATATAATATTTAAAGTAGATCAGAATGTTATAGGCACGTAATGTAAAGACAATTATAAAATAACGCATTAGTTATTAAAAAAATTAATGTAATTTTAATATAATTTACTCACGTTATTAATATTAATTTGTGATCCAAGAGTCACTTATCCCTGCATTATATTAAGTAAATGAGATATGTGATTGAATTTTTTACTCAAACTGTCACAGTGTATGTATACTGAAATTATTTGCAATTGCATTTCGTATTCTGTGTTTAATTTATATATATATATATATTAAGCCATTCAAGTTGAGAAATATTTATCACTTTAATACATTGTTCTGAATGGCATTAAAATGTTTATAAATTTGTGAGAAATCTTGTTTGCATTCTGCATGAATTTGCAGCCTACAATTTAAAAGATGTTCTTTCTTAAATTTAGACTTTAATAACGAATATGTTGATATGTCGACAAGTTTTTCATTCACCTTCATTACAAGAGTTTTTCACACAAAAGAAAAATGGGAAATTTCATTAGAAATCTGTTTGTTTTGAAAAACGTTGTACAAATTAGTATCGAATTATGGTTAAGCAAACTTAATAGAGAACGTGAATCCATTTTGCATGCACATTCATGATTTTATTTTGATTTTTTATTGTGACACATGGAACCCTTAAGTGGACTTCGTGGACACGATTTGAAGACCACTGGTATAGTGTATGAGTTAAGTCTATTCATGTTAAAGTCATTTTTCCAGCCTTACTAAATCCATATATATATATATATATTAATACTTACTTATGAGATAAAAAAAATTGTTTTGCTTTTAAAATTGGTTACTCCGTTCCTCTCTGTGATGAAATGAACTCCCTTTAATTTCAAAAGATGGAGCAAGGGTTCTTTACGTCATGATCGATTCGGGCATATTTGGATTTGATTTGAATATAAATGTGAATGTACTCAATTCAGAAGATTCCTGGACGTGCATATAAACTCTCAAAGACTTCGTTTTTACAAATATGAGTTTTTGTGCATCAAATAAAATAAATAGGGAAGAAATCAGGAAATGGCATCTTTTTATTTGATAAATAATTATAGAGGAAAAGAATGCATTATTCGATGTTTAAATGCTTTAAATAATAGTTTTTACCAACACTAAGTAATTTTTACTGTTTAGAAATTGTGTTTTGAACATGATACGATGCATGTAAATTAGAAAAAGAAATTTGAAAAACATATTGAATTCTTTTAGAACAATTGCCATCAGTTTTAAACATCATTAATTCAAAATACGCAAATTAAAAGCACGAAGGAACTTTATTGTTAAATTAAAATTAAAGATAAAAAAATATCTACAAATGTTAAAAAACTGAGTTTTTAAGCCAAAAATTTATTTGCTGAGATTTTATTTGTAAGAAGGAAAAAATGTGCTTTAAAAATTACGTCATGTTTTTTGTTTATTTATTTTTATTGAAGTAAAAAATAGGATTAAATTTAAATTGCAATATAAAATGATATTTTTTTATAATTAAATGAGAAATGAAAGAAAATATACTTCTCATTTATTTTTATCATCTGTTTATCATTTAAATTTAAAATACACTTATAATTTATTTTTATCGTCTACATTTAAAATATACCTTTAATTTATTTTTATCGTCTGCTTTATTGTTTAAATTTAAAATACACTTGTAATTTTTTTATCGTCTACATTTAAAATATACTTTTAATTTATTTTTATCTACATTTAAAATACACTTTTAATTTATTTGTATCGTCTACATTTAAAATATACTTTTAATTTATTTTTATCGTCTGCTTTATTGTTTAAATTTAAAATACACTTGTAATTTATTTTTATCATCTGTTTTTGTTTTTAAAAAAAGAATCCAAATTTTTTGATTAGGTAAAAGCAAACACAAATACCAGAAAAGAAATTAGTTTCTATAACAATTTGTTGATTCCTTAAGACCAAAGCACTCACCATTTTCAAGAGTCTCGACGGTAACTTCATCAGAGGGAGGTCCTGCCCCTTTAGAATTGAAAGCCTGTACCACAACACTGTATTTCGTGTTTCTCCTTAAACCTGTTACGTGACACTCCTCCTTGAATTCGTCTCCAATTTCGAGTGTCTTGTAAACAAAAGATTCTGGTTTGTCTGTTACTTTGTAACCAACATAGTAGCCTTTGAGTACACCGTGTTGAAACTCAGTCATTGGAGGCTGAAAAAGAACGTTTTATAGATTTTATTTAAATTTATATATAAGATGGTTAAAGATATATTTCATGGGTGATTTGAACTTTAAGAGTCATATATATATATATATATATATATATATATATATATATATATATATATATATATATATATATATATATATATATATATATATATATATATATATATATTCATATCAACAAATACGAGGTGCCAGTAGCGCACACAGGAATTTTTCAGGGGGATCCGGGGTCGAAAGTTCACCATTCTTGTATCATGCTCCTTTTTATTTTGTCGATTTTCGGGAACAAAATACAATAAAAAACTAATTATTGAATAAGTAATTAGCATTACTTAATAAAATTAATCATTAATAACAAATACTTAATCAAATTTTACGTACTATATACTTAGAATTATAATCAATCGGAAAAA
The DNA here is from genome assembly GCA_019973935.1 of Trichonephila clavipes. NCBI lineage: Eukaryota > Metazoa > Arthropoda > Arachnida > Araneae > Nephilidae > Trichonephila > Trichonephila clavipes. The sequence continues at coordinate 153,583 of BMAU01015815.1, read as the reverse complement.
ATATCAAGAGCTTTGGGGGGGTCCGGACCCCCAGGATCCCCCCCATGTGTGCGTCACTGCGAGGTGCTTGTATGCATATAGAATGTAAGCAGAAATAGAAACTTTTCCTATATATATATATATATATATATATATATATATATATATATATATATATATATATATATAGCAGCATGAAAGAAAGTAAATACAATAGTATTTATTGCATTATTAATCATTATCTAATGAGTGGAAAATGAAACATAAATGTTTCGTTAATATAGTTCTTACTTTGCTGAGATCGCTTTTTAATGTGACTAATTGATTTTTTACTCAAATGGGTGTGTAACTGCAAACGGCGTCCATTTTAAAAACATTTCTTTAATCTTACTGGACCCACGAGTTGAGTCAGTGTGTTTATTAATAACGCATTCTAAAACAACTGAAGGGCTGTTGAAAACGGACCTAGCAATTCTGAAACATGTTCAAGAAACGAGGATAAGATCTGAAACGACACCCTCTCTCTTTACTTCCTTTACTTCCCTATCACACCTACGTAAGTACTTTGAGCCAAGACATTTAATAAGCATCAGCCCCTCTCTATACAACGTGGTGTCAGTGACATCAGAGCTCGAACGTGTGATTCGAAAACATCTGCCATGAACTCGTGCCAATGACATCTAGTCTATTGTAGTCACTCCGTTAGAAGTAATAATAAATTTCAGTTTAAAAAAACTAAAAAACTCGCCTTTGCACTTAATCAAACTAAAAAGTTACAGCATATTTTAATTATAAGAATAAAATGTGATTAACGAGAATGTTAAAGTCATTGAAGTAAACGCGTGGGGTGTTCGATATTAGTTGTTAGAATTTCTTATTAGTTCTATTCCGAAATGCAGAGTTAGAATAAAAATGTAGTACAAAGTACCCCACGCTTTTACCACAATGCCCTTAATTTTATAATTTTTCAATTCATTGTTATGTTAAGAATCATTTTTTACTTTTTAGTTCAATTAAGTATAAAAGCGTGTTTTTTTAGTTTATATATATATATATATATATATATATATATATATATATATATATATATATGAACTAAAATTTATTTTTCATTTTTAAATTCGATCTACAATAAAAGCGTGTTTTCTTAAACTTTTCTTCATTGATGCATTAATCTTAAACGTGTCATTTTCTTAGAATCTGTAATACTCATTGGCATCCTATCAGTGTGTCGATACGACCTGGTTTGCAAGATGTATGAGCATTTAACCATGAGTGTTTTCGCTTTAGAGTTTTAACTTAATCTTTTAGTCACCAAACCTGGAAATGGGAAATAGTTAATCCTTATCAGGACAATAGAACAAAATTTTAAAATTATTGTTTTGTCATCGGTCCTTGACAAGTGTGCAAAATTTTGAATTAATCTGATCTTTTAAAGTGCGTAAAAATCGAGTTTAAAGAATCCGTTTCATACGGGTGGAGCTAATAAAAGCGTGTTAAAAAGATTAATGTCATGTATATATATATATATATATATATATATATATATATATATATATATATATATATATATATATATATATATATATGACGGGCCCCAGGCCTGCTGGTAAAATGAGGAGGGCATCATCTTCACAATATTCCTTTATTACGCTTTCATCATATATAATCTAACATGGCGGACCTTTTGCCGCGCAACCGGGTGGTATAAAAAACAACATCGCAGCGAGGAGACACCAGCCAAGCCCTTTCTAGTATGCGTTCGCCTTCGTCAGTTGATGCTGGGCGTCACTGGGAAACGGAACGCGAAGCGTTCCTCCATCCCATATCTAGATAGTGTATGTGGCCTGATGTGGGTGGGCCTGCCTGGGAGTGAGTGTCCTGATTGGTTGGTCGAACGTGGCAAGGAGGCGTGGCTACAGAATCTGAGTTTTTCTTGCATACGGTTTCGGCGGTAAAGTCCTGAATAGTCTGAATGGCACTGTTGTGATTGGTCAGTGGCACTGTGAAAGTAGGCACTCTATTGGTTGCACTGATGCGTTGGTACAAATCAAAGGGGAGGTCTAGAAATCTGCCCTGTGTGGGGGTTGCAATTGAGTAAAAAAGTTAAGAAGTTAAAAGAAATTAAATTAAACAAAATGCATTTGGAAAATAAAATAAAGAGAAAATTTAGCAATGATAGTCGTCACTCTCCACTCGGTGAGTGATTAATTGTTAGGGGGGATTATACGAATCTAGGAGTATTCTCCTAGGTCTTTTAAGATCAGGCATTGGGATGTAGTTATTAAGCATTTTAACATTTTCATTATTGGAATTAGGTAAACTATTAAAAAAGGAGATTGCCAGTTTTTGAATGTAGGCTTTGAAAGGAATTAATTTAATATCTTCGTAAATTTTACTATTTCTGGCATATCTATTAGCTTTGACTATATTTCTTATTAATGAGTTCTGAGCAACTTCGAGTATTTTAATATTAGAATTTGCGGCATAGCCCCAAACAGGTGATCCATAAGTCAAAATTGGACGTAGAACGGCAGTGTAGAGAAGCAACTTATTGTATAGATTTAATTCAGAATTCCGGCCAATTAAGGGGAAGATAGCTCTTTGAGCTCTCCGGAATTTATCTCGCGTTTGTATTATGTGTTGTTTCCAAGTGAGTTTTTTATCTAGAGTCAATCCTAAGTATTTTGTGCTCTGAGACCATTGGAGTTGTGTGGAGTATAGGGTAGGAGGTGTTGGTTGTGTTTTCCTGTTTGTAAAGAGAACCGCTATTGTTTTGTCAACATTTATTTTGATTTTCCAGGTGTCGAAAAAGGTTTCTAGAAGTTTAAGGTGGTTATTGAGTGCAATTGTGATTGTGTTATGATTTTTATAAGTTGCAAGGGTAAAAGTGTCATCGGCATAGATGTTAGTGGAGGTTTGAGGGTGAGTAGGAATGTCATTAATATAAATATTGAATAGTAAGGGCCCAAGTAAGCTCCCTTGAGGGACTCCATATTTAATACTATGAGAACTAGAAAGGGTGTCATTAACGCGGACTTGGAAGGTCCTGTTAACGAGTCGCCTTCGTCAGCGCTCGTTGCACCTTTTAACAGGCTTATTTACTCATAAATCCTTACGCGATGGTAAAGAGTTCGCTCTATTTTCATTTATTACTTCCTTAATTTTGAACCTAAACTTTTCAAACCTGATATATATATATATAATGTAAATATATTCCAAGGCCTTTTCTATTTCATAAATAAATTGAAACATTTTAACAATTTCAGGGCTAAAAAAAACCAAGATGTTTTTAACAATATTATGCTTTATTTTAATTTTGAACAAGTGGACAGTTATCAAATCTACCTAATGTTCCCAATGTTCTATATTGCATTCGCTGAAACTATTTGTGAACAGTTGAATATATGTAATACATGAATTGTAGGAATATGTTTATAAGAATGCTAATAACGCGTGGTAGAACCCCCCTCAGTATAGAGGGCGCTGCTTGTAAAAACATGCTTTGTTTACAGCAGAGATCTTGTGTACGTGACCGAGTGCAGACGCACTCCAGATTCCATTAAACTTATTATTTAATCTTACACTTGTCTTCGATGATTTATTGAATTAAATTGAGTCTAATGATTGTGATGATATGAGCGTTGATTGAAATAAAAGCATTCTACCACTGATTAACTGAACCATCGATGATCGTAACAACGCGTATAACTCGAGTAGAAAAGCAAATCGTTCGTGTAAACTCTTGTAGAAAGGCAAGTCATTTGTGTGATTAATGACGCATGGCAAATCAGAGAAAAAAAAGCATTTTAAATTCTGAAAATAAGAAACAACATTAAACCTTAAAATGATTTTCAAGAAATTAATTTCAATTTTAAAATGATGTTAAATTAGTGATGATTACGTTATTTCACTCTAACATTTGCAACATGATACATATATTCACCTTGAGTTTTTAACGTGCTGGAAGTATAGTTTTATTGATTACGATTGTAGGAAGCCTGAAACGTTTCATTTTTTACCAATTCTCTTCCAGTTTGTTATTAGCTTAAAATAACAAGAGTTATAGCAACCTGAGTCAAAACCAAACATCTAAATCTGTAAATATAACACGCGAAAAGAAAAATACTACAATTTGAATTTTAAAGAGATGGAGAAATATTTCGTAAACGTGCAATTTGATCTATCTTAATTATAACTAAAAATAATTGTTTCTGTTTCTTATCACCCTCTCCATAAAATCAAAAATCGCCAAAAAATCCAAAAATAAAATAGGACTTCGTAAAACCTTGTCACTAGTTAAATTCAAGCAGTTAAGAATATGACTGAAATGAGGCCTGGTCAGTCTCACGGTTATAACACTATGGAAAGATTTTCCAGTCATGTAGAAAAATTAGAGATTTGATGTGGTCACTAAAAAAACGTAAGAGAGCCATCTGCTGATTAATAGGAATATTAAATTGATGACAGCAACGAGGTCTTTCCCCAAAATACCAAGGGTGAGCAGGGGGTATTCTCCAAAGGGGATTTAATTCTATCCTTTTAATGGAGGAGAGCTGGGAAAATGTTAGACAAGTGTCAACCCGCGCAAGGTGTCAGCGGTGGCATACTTGGCCAAACTATATCGTTACCATTCAATCCAATATAGGGGAGGACCCATTGAAAGTATATGGAGCAGGGGTACTGAACCTTTTTTTCTGTTGAGGCGCATTCATACTATGTTAGTTATTTAACGTAGGCCACAACATAAGGATACATGGAGGTGGGGTGGGGAAATTCTTTAAGACAGTGTTTCTCAAACTGTGGGGCGCCCACCCTTGGGGGGCGTGACAACTCTACAAAGGGGGCGCGAGCATATTGAGAAAAGTCGAGAACAAAAGATTATTTAAAAAAATTATTAATTTACTGAAGGTAAACAGACAAAATACATTCTGACATAATAAAAAATAAAATACACATTTACACTGATATATTACACTTATAACTATATCAGTGCTACTTAATGTATTTTATAATTAATTTAACAATTCTAAACCAAGAACAAGTTTATTAATTATGGGTTTCTTCATATATATAATTTATAAGAAAGATTAACACATATCTTGATAATTTTTGTGCGGTTTATAATTAAACCTTGACTGCGGATCATAAGTTTCGCGATTTGCATCCCAATGCCAACCGTTTTCCACGAAGGCACACATATGTGATGTACTGGGGGAGGAATAAAGGAGCAAAAATAATCTGGAATAAGTAAATCCTTCGCAAACATTGTCAAGGTCCTTTTATTGCATTCCAAAGTCTTGGAATAATTTTACGGATAGTTGTGCACAGAAAAAATCGTACTTCGGAAAGACGTATATATACGTCTGGACAAATAAAGGCTTTGGCTTAGCGAGACATTTATACCCACGGGGACGTTTATATTAAGAGGTTACAGTCGTATCGTAGTTTTAGCGTCAAAGTATAGTATTATTGAATTCAGTACATTGTTATTGTATGGGGGGGTGATGGAAATAATAATTTAATATTGGGTCGCGAGTATTGCAACTTTGAGAAGCACTGCTTTAAGACCAGGGTAACAATGGTAATTTAATATGTAGGAAATTGATCAAGTCCTGTTTTGCTTTCTTTAATTATTATTTTGTATAGTTTATTTTATTTTTGTCACTAACACTAAATTAGTAGCATTTAAGAAACACTCCTTCACAATCTCTGTATCGGTAAACGATTTCATATGATTACCAATAATATAGCAAACTTCATAGGATGTCTTTGTTACCGCTGTGATATTACCATTGACAAAACACTTTGTTGCTCTGTTGCAAAGATTATTCAAGAAATCCTATTTATCACCCCTTGAAAAATATCTCAGAGGAAAAGTGTCATTGAATGATTCCTATTTATTGGTATTTTTTTAATACAGCACTTTCGTGAGAATACGAACAATTACTGATTCATGTTTGTTTTTCTCTACAAAATAGTCAACCTCCCAATCGTCTTGAAACAATATATTTTCTTCCAATACTTTTCGCTTGCAAGATATGAAAGATAGTTAGGGTATAATGACTACGTTCGGAACCATGATTTTAAAAAAGATCATAAATGGATAATTTTCAAGATATTTAGTGTCACTTAGATTAGAATATATGTAAAAAATTGTTTTAACGACATTTTGACAAAACACTGATTTAAATACAATATTTTGGCAAAAAATAACTTAGAATAACTTTCTTCAAAATGTTCCTTTGTGAAAAATGCTTCTATTATAATAATATTTTGTCTGTAGATAGCTCAGACCTCTGTACGGAGGCTCAACTATGACACTTGAAAAATTCACATTATTTCAGAGTTACCACCATTTGAAATGATTATCGGTGTTTTTTTCTTAAAATTTATCCCCTCTGTTGTCGTAAAACATGGATAAACCCGCTTCTAAGTTATATACTTCAAAAATTCTAGTTGAGTCTCTGTACAGAGGTCTGAGCTATATACAGGCAAACTATTATTATAATAGAAGCACTTTTCGCAAAAGGAGACTATTTTGAAAATGGTTTATTCTATGTTCATTTTTTGTCAAAATATTGTACTTAAATAATGTTTTATTGTAATAGTATCCTTAAATAAATTTTATGTACGTTTTCTTATCTAAGTGACCCTAAATATCATAAATATTATCCATTTATACGCTTTTGCAAAATCACGGTTCCGAACTTAGTCGGATACCTTAAAAGTTATTTCCACCCATTAAATTGTCGCTATTCTTCTGTTGTATGTTATCACTAACCATATCCGTTCCAAATAGGAAAATAAAATCAATTCGTTTTCGTATGACACCGACAGCGAAAAGCAAAATTGGTATATTTGATTTCTTGACTAAGAATTTCCCACCAAACTTTTATACGATGTTCTTAACGATGTGATGGATCTTTACCGGGCCACTTAAAAAGGTCCAGTGGGCCGCAGGTTAATTATCGCTGCTATAGAGTGTCCAGAAGAAAGTCGAACCACAAGATCCAGAATATTTAGGCTTGTCATATCCCCTACACCAGAGGTGGCGAATCTTTGTGGATCAACGCGCCATTTTATCTAAAGAACCGTTTAATGAGATACAGACGTGCCATCAAATAATTTTGACTTGTGATTATTGGGAAAATAATAAAACTAAATACTAGCAACTCAAAACTCTATTTAATATGAAAAAATACCTTTTGCACACTATATAGTGTTAAATGTTTCAGTTATACGAGTAATTCACAAACTAAAGCAACATAAGCGTGACTTTTGTTGTTGCAAATTGGATGATAAATAACATATATTAGGATTGTTAGATGTTACATTGTAAGGGCGCCCCCTTCCGGTGCCCTTCTCCTTGATTATCAGAGTGAGCAAGTGGTGTAGGAATAAATGAAGAACTAGAAGCTGCCATGATCTTAATATGACTTTATTAAGATCTTAAACTTAAACCTCTAACATATTAGGTAATAATAATATATGTGAGAGAATCTACGGTGGCTAAAAACCCAATATGTATAATACCGAAATAGCGTAACCCGGACCACTATCAACAACTAACTCGCATAAGCTCAATTCCAATACTATCACAGATCCGAATACTAAATGGTCACTCCTACCTTAATGTCGAATGAAGTAGCGATCAATCTAATCCTAGCTGAAGTTACGGTTCACAGGAGTGCAATGGTATGCACCTTGACCTAAGGGCTTTCTGTCACGGATATTTTCTGTTGGCTGTCACTTAATCTTTTAAAACCTCTTTACGGATTATCATAACATTCCCCAAATTGCCACACCGCTCACTCTAACTTCTGATATTTAAAAGCTTCCTAATTTGCAACTTTCTTCATGCTTCACTTCTTGGGTTTGGTTAGAATAGAGTTGCCATTAATTCTGGCTCCAAAGAACCAAAAGGACATGTTAATGAAAAGAAGCGTGAGCCCGTCACAACATTTTGTAGAATACGGGTTGAATTTGACTTATCTGCCGAACGGTTTCAATGCAATTAATTATTTTTGCAGCGGCTCACTTTTTTTTTAATAAGAGGATTTGTAATTTGTTTCGAAATGCAATTTTACAGACGATGTTCTGCATACAATTATTCCAGAACATAAAACACACACCGCTCTGTCACCTTTACGAATAATGCCATGTTTCTCGGTCCAACAAATTTTAAATTCTCTGTTACAATTACTATCTTGCACTTTTTGTTCTTTTGCCGAACTAGCCATGTTAAATAACATTTAAAAATCTCAAATATATAACACAGGTAAACTTTAAAATACAGCCGTGTCAATGAAATTGACTATGCTATGCGTAGACAAAATTTTCATCATAAGCTATTGCAGTCTATTACGTAACAAAGGCAAGGCAATAACAAATGAGTTTGATCTCCCCCACCCGGCGACCGATCACTCCCGTTTGTTCGTAATACATCATAATGAAATTAGAAATTTTAAAATAAAATGCAAACCATTTTGATCGCTGGAGTGCCAAAAATTTGTCATGTGCCATCAATGGCACGCGTGTCCCTGATTCGCCATCTCTGCCCTACACCAACGTCGTACGTCGGAAGTATATACTTCTGGTATGGTCACTCTAGATGTGAAGGCCATTCCATTGTGTCCAGTTAAAGTTAGCAAGCACTAGAGGCTAAGTCAGCCTTCTCTCTTTGGTGTCCCAGGTCCTTGGTTCAATTGAAGCTGCTCTTTTCCCATTACTATGAAATCACTGCTTCTGACCTTGTCTTCAGGGACATTTGGATTTTAACCGACAGTCGTGCTTTTATACAGCACCTTTCTTGTTGAACTAAAAATAATAACTGATAAGAACACTTACTTATTGATTTTTTTTTGACTCTGGAAACATTATGTGAGAGCAAATTATAAATTGTCTATTGCTGCAAATATATTTTCAAGTAATCGATCTGGCTTCAGAGCCATAGAAAGACCAAATCAAAAAATGATGTATATATTTGCTTTTATTAATCTCTACGATGTAACTCAAAAATATATCGAAAATACTATCTTCTGCAACATAAAATATTTATAGCAAGATTTCTTTTTACTCAAAATACTCGGTCGGTGAACTCTTAAGAGACCTAAATATCTTGTCGAATCCGGAAGTTTTATTTTTAAACTCTCAGATCTTTTTCTAGTGTCTTTTGAAGAGACATTGGTGACTTACCAAACAGAAGTCTGGTCTCTAAATCCCCAATAAGTTAACATTTACGAGGTTAAAAAAAAGAGAACTTTTCGGGGAAATTTATCGATTGCAGACAAAGTGAGACTAGACACACAAATCTTCTATTTTTACTGAGGATAAATTGTTCGGATTACAAACTGGTTGTAACATTCCCTAAAAAAATTCCTCTTTTTCTATTTCTACCGAAGGATTTAGACATAAAAATATCTTCTTACATTATTATTTTTAGGATAAAAAAAATTCGATCTCTCTTACCACAGACTGTGTATTGCATTAGTCTAGGATTTCAAAAGTGAAAAAAAATAATAAGTAAGCGGGAAAAATAGTAGAGATAATATTAATAAATAAATAAAGAGGAAAATACGAAGTAATAAAGCAAAGATTTATCTTTGTATGGTGTTGTAGTTAAGAAGTCGGCAACATACGGCACGCATGCTATATGTGGTACGCGGTATAATTCTCAGCGACACTACTCTAAAAATTTGTCACTTTTTGAGTGGGTGGAAGTTGATAAGTTTGCAATGAAGTTTATTCCTTAAAAACATCTTCAGAGTTATAGAAATTTACGGAATTACTAAGCAATCTGAGAGAGAGAGAGAGAGAAAGATAACTTAACAGCTATTTTTTTAAACTATTGAATATCATTGATGGAGATATTAAATTGTTTGAAGAGAGAAAAGTGCATGTATTATTCTTTTTTTTCTCTAATGGGGCCGTGTATTGGTATTTTTTACCTTTGCAGACCTAGTCCATTCCCCAGGAGCTGGTATTACTTTTTATTTCGGCACTATATAGGCGATACCAATTGCCGCAAGAAATTTTGAGAGGCCCAGTTTCCTCCCCAGAGGGAGGCACCAGAGCTCTGACGATCCGGAACTGAATAAAGGAATTTAATATTACCGAGGGCACCTAAGCCAAATGGGCACTCCAAGGAATTTTTTACATACCGCATAATCTACGAGATAGCCGCTGTGGATTTTCTGTGTGATGAAAATCTACGACTTGGGCCGGGACGAACCCTCAACCGTGGGCGCAGAAGGCCTGTGACAAACCAACTACGCCACCCAGTCTAAGTAAAAAAAAAAATCTTGTCTCATTTGAAACATATTTCGAATCCGCAAAAAAAATTTAACAACTGAATGCTTATAATAATGTTAAATTTTAAGTCACAAATTATTACCTTTGATTTTGCGATACCAAAGTGGAACGGTGGCACTAGGTCCCCTTTAAAGTTTTTATTTATCATTTGATTTAACTATAATGAAGGGAAATACTTATGTTTTATGTTGTGTATATTTCTTATTTTAATTAATATGCTTAAAAATACATAACGTGTAAAATTTTAATTTTCTGTTAGTTTTGTTGAAGAAATAATTACATTTTATGTTGTTTATTTTTAAGTTCAGAAATATCTTCAAATGATGTGAAATTTATGTATAATTAAACTGCAAATGTATGTTATTGACCTCTATTCTCTAGGTTCGCATATATTACCATGGAATTCAATTGTTTCAAAAATGTCGTTTGTGTGGCACGCTAAAGCATATTGGTTGATTGGCTTGGCCCGCCAAAGCAAAAAGGTTTCGGACCCCTGTTTTACTATTTTGAAAACCCATTGGTAACAATAACTTCAGACTCTTGGTTCATTGAATAACGGACTCGTAACCATAGCTATTGCGTTTAGTTTTCCCAATCCGACAAGTTGCTATGTAGGAGAGTTGATATAAAAGCGTGAAGTTTGTCGGGTCTCTAATTTTTTTTTTTTCACAACATGAAGTGGAGAATAGGTAATATCTCAAAAATCGACATCAGCATTTTAGGTCATCACGTCCGGGTCACCAAATTAATTTTGTAATCAATTTCCTTATATACCAAGGTCCTCGTTATTAAATTCTAAACATACACGCAACTTTCCTTTTTTCATTTTATTATCAACAAAACTACGTAAATTATAGAACAATTACTAGAAAAATTTAAAATCAGACGATATCGTGCCATGCAGCAATCGATTCAATAAAAATAAATCGTTACAAGAATTATTGCTGTCACAACCTCAAATGAAATAAGTAGATATTTCTCCTTTTAGGGTTAGAGCTCCCCCATTGGATATGGAAGATGGGTTAATTCCCTTTCGTAGGATTTACAAAAAATCTAAGGCTCAGGGATAATTGGAAATCATGTGTCTTATATGGATTGTGTTAAAGAGACATTTGGGTAGGCAAAAAAAATTGTTCGACAATTAACAACAACAACAAAAAATTCTGTTTGTTTTTAGAATTAGCATTAAAATATTAACACTTTTTAACTATTTGAATTTTTTTCTTTTCATTTAGCAACGTATCACTTAATTGTCACATTACACCGAATATCAAAATCATTTTAGATTATTTAACCACTCAAAATACCTAAAAGATCCATAAATCAAGTACATAATTGAATAATCATACATTTTCATTAAGTTCCACGTAAACACGCATTTTTTTTTACACGCAAAATAAGTAAAAGTAATGAAATCCAATTATTAAAAGCAATTATGACAAGATATTTATTCCTTTTGCTTACGCTTTAAACATAATTTATTGTTGTTATTATTTCTTTATGATGTTTAGAGCCTTTAACGAAATCCCACGCTAAATATATATCAAGAAAATAATTCTAGCTCTAAGTATTTGAAAAGGTTCTGTTAAAAAAAATGAATAAATAAGACTCTACGAATGAAAAGTGATTTATTGAGGTAATTAAACAGCTTACCGGTATATAAAAATAAAGAAGGTAAAAAAAATAATGAAGGTCATTAATGATGCATTCGATCACGCGCCCTAATGCTTTGACCTTAAAGGCTTACAGTTTTAAATAAAATACCTCATTTAATTAAAAATTTTAGGGAAAAAACGTAATTAATTTAACGCATATTAAATAACAGACTGAGTAAGATATGTCATTTTTTCCCTCCTATTTATTGGTTTGGAAGAAGGTTTTTCAATATATATCACTTTTTAATTACGTATTCTCTTTCGCGTTTTCTACGAAAAATAACATCTTTTTTTAATTCATAAGTACATTTTTTTTATTTCTAGTAATTGGCAGGATAATTGTTTTAAATCCTTAATAGGTTTCGTATGGAAAAGAAAAATAGATAATGTGTTTCTAAGAAGCCTAAATTTGTGTCCTTAGTATTATTACAAAACTAAAGTAAGGGAGATTTAAAGAGAAAATGTAAACAAAAAAAAAATCCCAGGTATAAAACATCCCTTACTGATATCCCTAATCAATGAAATTACTCGTATACCATGTCTTTTTAGAGAACAAATGATCAAGATACCGTTTTATATTGTTACGAATTTTGTGTAAATAGTGTACATAATTTGTATTTGGATGTGTAATGCATTTATATTACTCTATGCTATATTTAGTGTAATTGTAATACTCACAAGCAAAGCTGTCCCTTACGTAATAATGGCGATTCAATGGAAAGTTGGTGAAATCCTGGTCCTAGAGCCAAGTTGGCATCATTTTTGGTGACTTGGCGATCATTTTTGGCGAGTTAGAATATGGATTCTAGAAATTAGTGGAGAACTTAACTAATTTCACGACCTATGAAGCAAGCGGATCTTTCTCGAAAGATCGATTCTAAGCCTCATGCCAAATTCTCAAATGCTTTCATGAAAAAATGTCATCGTTTCCCAGCCGCACCTCCAATTCACTTATTTCTCCGATCGTGTTTCGAAAATCATTTTTCGCCAATTTTACACACGGTGTCGTCTTCCGTAACATCCAATATATTTGGTTTGCAACGTTTTTTTAAAGGAATATATTATAGAGGATTATATAAGTCACTGTCAAGGTCCATTTATTACATTTCAAAGCCTTCGGAATAATCTTATGGACAGCAGTGCACAGAAAAGATCATATTTCGGAAAGACCTATATATACGTCTGGGGTAATTTATGCTTTGGCTGAGCGAGACGTTTATATACGCCGGCGACACTTAAGAAAAATTCGTGTTCCAGCTTTAGTGGCAAAGTATAGCATCATTAAATTCAACACATTGTTATTTGTATGGAAGGGGAGGGTGATGAAAATTATGGTTTAATGTTGGTTCGCAAATATTGAACACTGGTTCCTATTTAATTGCATACAAATAATGGCATCAGAAGGGAATGTAGAAATATATAGAAGTACTTAACAATATAATAATTTATAGCAGCGTTAAAAATATCTTAAATATCCCTTGGGGTTCTTAGAGAAAAATACAATGCACATACATCACCCCTACATTTTGAATTTAATTAAAAGAATGTTCATGACAAACTAGAATAGCCATAGTATTTAATAGCAGGCTTAGGACTAAAACTACAGGGTTAAACATAGTTTTTAATATATACGTATATACATAATTTAAGTAGGTAGACTTACCTTCCAGCTCACTTTAATGGACTGAGAACTTGTTGGGTGAGCTCGAACTTTTACAGGGGCGGCCCCAGGAGCTAAGAAAGGAATAATAATATCAACGTAAAAAAGTAATATATACATATGTAATATTAGTTGAAATTTTCCTATTGAAAATTATGCAAATAATATTTAAACAGCATGCAATAGACAAAAAATTAGAACAAATAGACTTAAATATTAATAATGTAAGAATAGTTTAATTCCCCCTCCCTTTTTTAAAAAAAAAATACGTGTAGGATTTTTAAAAAAACCTCTATTAGTGTATTTATAAGTTTCATAATTTAAGAAGATCAAGATTAATTTTAGAAGAAGCAATAATGGCGTGGATAGGAATACAGACATTAAACTCGTTTATTTCAAGTATGTTTTTGTATTCATTGAAACAACATTTGTACAAGAAAAAAACGCATTTTTGTTTGCTATTTTGAAGTTTGAGGGATATATTGTGTCAGTGGCGCACACAAGGGGGTCCTAGGGTCCAGACACCCCGTTGTAAATATTACGTAAAATTTAACTATGTATTTGTTATTAATAATTAATTTTATTTATTAACGGGCTAATTATTTATTCAAATAATTTTGTATTGTTTTGTCCCCAAAAATCAACAAAATCAAAAGAATATGTTGAGTGGCGTACTGGAGCATAATACCAAAGTGGTGGACTTTCGACCCTGAACCCCCCATTTAAAAATTTTTTGAGTGTGCTACTGTACTGTGTACTTTTAGAGAGATTCAAGCATAATTAGAGAATTATCTTAGAATAATTATCATTTTTAATAAAATAATATAAGTCTTGTCAATTCTATATAAATATTCTCATTCATAAATTATACTTATTTATATATTTTCGGAATATAGAATACCTTAGAAGTAACTTCAAAGAAGTCAAAATATGCTGTTCTTTTTTTTATCCCAGATGATCTTTTTCATACATCAAATAGAAGAAACGATACATAAATTTAAAGCTTTAACAAGTCCAAATAAGTTGGCAAACATAAATATTTTTATCACCAGTGACGTAGCAACTCATATGCACCTTAATAAAAAAATATAACTTTCTTCTCGCTTTCAAATTTCCAAACGTGAACTTTAAATATTTAAAAACTCACATGAAATATGCGGGAAATTTATTTCCAAGAGAAATTATTAAAATTTGTGTAGTGTGAACAAATGCAGCGTATAAGAAATATGAACGGAACAAAATTATAAATTTTTTCAAAGAATTTAGAGAGAATAATTTCTCGCTCCTTCATTACTTATGGACATTAAGATCATGAGATATAAACTTTTTTACTTGCAGAAGCCTATAGCTAGCAACTTTTCAATATATTTACATAACAAATAAAAGTATCTTACGCATCTCCTCTCTACTTTCATATTCATACGATATACATTTTAAAACATGTGTAATCATATTCAGGCACAGTTCGGCTATTTATTTTTTATAAACAACTATAGCACTATGTATATAAATTCATTTTATGAATATTCAACTCTTATAAATTTCAACTATTTTAAGAAACAAACAACACTCACGCATTATTATGTTGCTCTCAGCTACAAATTTTTCATTCATGTAAATTTATATAAATCAACATAAAGTACTATGCATTAATTATTTTGGATATTTATTTAAACCAATGGGCATTAGGATTGCTAAGTAAGTCACATTTTAAGAATGAAGAATAAATTAAAAGAATACATAAAAAACTTAATTTTATTAATAACATTTAAATTTAATGAGCAAAGGATTATTTTGTTTATAAACAATTAAGTTTAATATATCAAATGGGTTGAGTATCAGAATTTCATAATATAAAATTTAGTTTATCGAATAATAAAATAAAAAGAGGAAATTTGAGAGATTATTGGAAATAAAAACGATAAAATTGTGGAAAATTCTTTTTGATTTGGAAAAAGTACCTTAAGAGTAGATATCTATAAATAATAGCATAAAAAGTATTCAAATTGGTTTGTGCTTTTGGTTCAGCTTTGGTCGTCCCGTACTTTTCCCTTTACAAAGATAGCAAGTGGTTTCAAAATGATAATACTACATAAGAATGTTATTATCGTTTGGAGGTTAACTACCGATCGCTCGTTGCACAGTAATAGCATATTCTGTCTTTGCAAACTGGAGAACACAAAACACTTTTTGTTTACTTGTCGCCATTTTTCTACTAGCGCATCGATCGGCGAGAAATGGGAAAAAATTAGCGTACGTTTCGCGCGCACACATGCATCAAACAAAACTTTTTCAGTTGCTCTTTCATTCGATGTATGAGTCATACTAATATGTTATATGAAATAAATACTATATAAAGCCTTAAAACTCCGATATTCTTTTAGACACAACCGGTATATAAAAAAAATTAAATCGATTGCTACTTAGAGTCAACAAAGAGAAAAGTTTTATTTTAGCTACTTTTTATTAAATAATTACAATTAATATAAATATGCATATACATATAACAGAATCATAATATTAAGTGGCAAAATAGAAAGCAATTTTCCTTGCAACTTTCCATTTTCCTTTCTATATAAGGTGTTAGACTATTTTATATTTTTGTTTTTTACTATTTATTCAATAATTAAATTTAATTAATGAATTAATATTTGAAAAACTGTATTAACATTTATTGTCATGCACTTCAAGTTTAAAAAACTGTATTTTAACTTAGTTGGATGAATGAAAAGTATTTTATTAACGATGGCAACTTTGAGCAAGATATATATATATAACTAGCCGTTACCCACCCGCTTCACTGGGTATTTCACGATGTTGCATATATGTATACTGTTTATATATATATATATTAATTATTGATATCTAGCATTAAGAATTCGATTGTATTGAAAAATATATTTATAGCTGTTACACTCTCACCCCTTGATATAAAAAGAACATAAATTATAATATCTAATTTCTATTTATATCTAAAAAAGAAGTAGAAATTTTTTTTTTCGTTTACTTAACTTAATAATCAAGTGGATTTCCACCAAAGCAACTTTCAGTGGATCTCTACTCCATAAAATAAACATGCGTGCTGAATTTCAAGTCTAAATCTAACAGAGAAAAAACGGAATTTTTATCATCAATACCTCGTTGACAGCATTCTTAGCGGATTCCAATTCAACAAAAGAGACATGCAAACCAAATTTTATTATTATAGTCTTAGCAGTTCAAAAACGGGAATTTTGTCTATCAATACACCCCAATAACTTTCCCCGCTTCCCCCTGGAGTTGATTTCCGTAAAATCCATTCTTAGTGGAACTCTATTCAACTAAAGAAAAAAAAGTGCTCAACAAATTTCAATAAGTGAGTTAAATTCAAAAACAGGAATTTTTCTATAACATGCCTTAATCCCTCGCAAACTCACTCCTTTGGGGGTCCGTTTTCGCAAAAATCTTTGTAAAAGGAACTTTATTCCATGAACGGAACATACCTTCTAATTTTCAAGCAGGTGGTTCTATTAGTTGAAACACGGAAATATTTATCTATTACGCCCCTTAATCACCCTCAGTGACCCTTGGGGATCAATTTTCCCCAAAACTATTTTGTAGCGGATCTCTACACCATGAAAGGAATTAGCTTATATATACCAAATTTTAAGACTGTACGTCTAATAGTTTAAAAATGGAAATAATTATCTATAACTCCCCTTAAGCCCCCGCAACGCCCCTTAGGAAACGATTTTCACAAAGCCCATCTTATGACAGATCTCTACTCAGTGAATGGAATTTGCTTACTCAATTTCAAGATTTTACGTCTAATAGTTTAAAAAACGAGTTAATTGCCTATAACGCCCCTTAATTCTCCACAACGCCACTTGGTGTCGATTTTCACAAAACCCATTTTGCAGCGGATCTGTACTCTATGAAAGGAATCTGCTCACCAAATTTCAAGACTGTACGTCTAATGGTTTAAAAATGGAAATAATTATGTATAACGCTCCTTAAGCTCTCGCAACGCCACTTAGGAAACGATTTTCAGAAAACCCATCTTATAGCGGATCTCTACTCAATGAATGGAATCAGCTTACGAAATTTCGAGATTTTACGTCTAATAGTTTAAAAAAAGAGTTAATTGCCTATAACGCCACTTAATTCTCTACAACGCCACTTGGGAGTCGATTTTCACAAAACCCATTCTGTAGGGGATCTGTACTCTATGAAAGGAATCCGCTTACCAAATTTCAAGACTGTACGTGTAATAGTTTAAAAATGGAAATAATTATGTATAACGCCCCTTAAGCGCCCTCAACGCCCCTTGAAGGTCAAATTTTGTAAAAATCATTATGTAGGGAATCTCTACTTTATGAAAGAAATCTGTGTACCAAGTTTCACGACTTTACATCTAATAGTTTAGTAAAGGAAATAATTATCTATAACGCCCCTTGGGGATCGAACTTTGCAAAATCCGTTCTTAGCTGACGTCTACACCATGTAGGGAACCTACCTACCAAATTTCAAGTTTGTAGGTTTAATAGTTCCGGAGATATCGTTATTAGTCAGTCAGTCAGTGAGAGAGTGAGTCGCTTTTCTCCTTTATATATATAGATATACAGGGAGATAATATACAAATAAAAATATATTTTGAGGGAGATTGTGAATTAATAGTAGGAATTGAAAAATATGTATTAAAATTAATCATACTCAAAGTTTAATCAAATTTAAATTTAGGTGCTAAAGTCATGAATCATTTTTTAAGCCTTTGTCAAAAAATAATTTAAAAAATACATATCGGGAAACCTTATTGTATTTTTTTTCTTTTTCTTCTTCTTTTTTTACTTATTTCAAAAGCATTTCATTAATTTTTCATGAGATGGGAAAATAATAATGCATTAAAACTTAAACTCTGAATCAAGTTAGATATTTTCTTTAAAAGAAAAAATAATACATTTGCATTTTTCTGCCACAAATCAATATACTCCTAAAAGCAATTCGTGATAGTAACGGCTTATGAATACAAAAAAAGACATTAAAAAATCGGCATAATCAATATCATTCAGTCAGTTATTCCATGACGGGGAATTTTCAGACTCAAAACTGACAATTCATTCATCATTGAGAACACCCGAGTCAAAAATTAGACTGTTCATAGAAACTACGCCCAGGGAAAAAAAACTTTTAAGCATCGAAAATAAATCACTTTACCCTAGCATACACAACAGGATTAAAGGGGATGGGTGAAAAAAAAATTCTGACTGAGAAAAAAAAGTCGTCGAATATAAAACGAAAAAAAATTGCTCGACATTGTCGAGAGGCATCCGAAGCCGATTGAAAAATGTTTTTACAGCCACCACATTCGGTTTTTATGGCCAACAATTTACTTTTTCCAAAACCTTCTTTCCCCTCCTATACCGAAAACTACTTCGAAAGTTTTATATTAGGGGGTTCAATTCACTTTGAACTCATATTCGTGGACGATTAAGGAGGTTGGGAATATTTTTGGAACGTTTTTCGGGATCAATATTCCAAATGGGAGTGAGGAAGAAAATCTCTTCTGTATAATGCAAAGGAGGGGAGGGGGGAGGAGAAAACCGCGTTTTTGAAACACCCCTTTTCCATTCATGGAAAGGGAATGATGTTTTTGTCAATTCGATTTTCTACAACGTGGCAAACGGGTAATGTAGCATTTCTGAACGGGAGGTATTGGAAAAGCTTGTAAATGTATATGTGTATAGAAGCTTTTATAAATTACTTTTTTAGAGAACAATGTACAACAATACAAAGTTTCAAAACTTTATGCGCATATATCAAATTTTAGCTCCTATGTATGGATTTCTTTCTTTCTTTTTAATAAAGGAACATTTATAACATACCATGAAATATTTTTGGAATACCCGAGTCTCAAAATTTTCGAAATATTTCAGAAATGCGTTTCGAAAGGATTTTTAGTACAGTTTCATATTACATTTTCTAAAAAAATTTTTTTTTATACATTTGTGAAGTATATTCAATAGTCAAGTTCTTAGAGGTACACATAAAGAACTATTAATTTTAAAATTCATTTTAGATAAATATAATTGAAGACAATTTTTCCTCGCTGATAGATTTCGAAAACTTACTCTTAAATTGTATTTTTTAAATTATAAAAATATTAATAAAGCATTCTTCAAAATATATTTTAAAAGTATTTTTTTTCTATAAATTTAGAAATATTTGCATAATTTTCTTTATATTGGCTTACGAATTATTTATTTCTGTCATATACATTGCATACGTTAACAGAATACCTCTATAAAACACTTTTTTCAGATCATTGTAGAAGTATCCATAGAAACATATTTGTATTTTTTTAAATGTTTCAAAAAAAATGTGGAAGTTTTGAAAACTTATCCGTATATTTCTTATATTTTTTAAATAAATATATCCCTAAAGCAATTTTTTCCCAATTATTTCTGAATGTTTTTTTAGATACCTTTTTATATGCCATAAAACCTTTCACAAAACATAACATACTAATAAATAAAAAATATTATTTAAGAAATACAGAGTGACATATATTTAAAAAAAAGAGGATGATATATGGATTTAAGAATTTTTAAGGCGCATAACTAAAAATGAACAGAAAAGAATTATAATTATTATAAAAACTAAATGGTAGCGAGTGATTTTTTTTTCATGTTTAACAATTAAAAAATATGTTATATTGTGTTTGAAAAAGTGTTTCACTAATATCAAAGATGAATCATCGATTTTTAATAATTTTTCTTTGATATGCTTTGAAATGTTTTAAAAAAATTCAACTTCCTTCATCGCATTATACAGAATTGATTTCATAAATGCCGATAGCAATAAATGATGAATGGGGAGCATATGTGTGAAATTTTTCTCAGTTTTATTTCATAAAAAATCCATACTTTTGTTGCTCTCAGATTACTTGTTTTATACTTGTATCGCTTGTTTTTGTGTTTAAATTACTTGTTTCATACTTGTATTGCTTGCTGTCACTTTTGAATTACTTGTTTCATTATTGTATTGCTTGCTGTCGCGTTTAAATTACTTGTTTAATACTTGCAATACTCACAGCGCTTAAATAACTTGTTTCATGATTTTGCTCCTTCTAATTTACTTGTTTTATGCTTTTGTTGTTCTTAAATAACTTGCTTTATGCTTGCATTGATTGTTGTTACGTTTAAATTACTTGTTTTACTATGTTGTGATATATATTTAGTTTCATCACATCGGAGTTAAAGCAGTTTGCCCTTTTTGTGGCAACTTAAAGATTGGTAATTTTTTCTTTTTAAAAATGGTTTTATTTACAAAGTTTTAGTTTGAAAAAAGCTTCTCCAAAAATGTTACGTTTTAACATCTGTGTTCTTAAACTTGTTGTAAAGTTCATAAGATATTATTTCATATTTCTCAAATCATTAACTCTTGAAACCGATACCAAAGAATATTATCTTCTTAAAGAAATTCGTTCACGGAATCAATATTTTATGCAGATGGTAAAAATATTTCCATGCAACAAAAGAAAAAAAATGCTCGTTTCAACAACGAAATCAAATTTAATCTTCCAGAATATAACAAGCAAATAATGTAATACACACAACCAACGATAGTTATGAAAAATATATATTTTAAATTTCAACCGAAGAGAACAATGCATAGGAAACTATTTGCAGAATCTTGTGAACAAGTTATTCATCCAGAGTAAACAACACCATTGAGCAAACAGAAGTATTCATTTAACATTATTAACCAAATAAACGCTTAATTATGCGTACATATTTTGTTAAATTCTAGGCATTTCTAGATCATTAACTTCGAAGAAGAATATATCAGAAAGATTCGCTAAGTTCTTTTCAAATTAAGGTGGGGGGGGTAGGGTGAAGATGTATTGGAGGCAAAGTTACGGAAATGGCAATAGAGATGGAAATTAAGCAAATAATAAAGGTAAAATATTAATAAAAGTTTTGCTATAACCTTTATTTCCTATTTTTAAAGATTTTTTGCATTTTGTTTTTAAATCTCAGGATCTCAGGGGTGTAAACTTTCTCTAGAGGGCTGAAAATATAAACAATATTCAACTATATATAATCCTTTGAAATTAAAATAAAATCATTCGAATATTTTACACATTATTTATTAAGGAATGGGCTTCAGATAAGTGTAAAATGTTTAAAATATAATCGTATAATCGCAATTTTAAAAATCATAAGCAAATGAAAATAAGAAACATTTCTATAAGAAATATTAAGTTTTACATTGTGCATGCTATTTTTTAAGATAGTTGCTTTAATTACTACAGTGTTTCTCAAAGTGTGGGGCGCGCCCCCCTGGGGGGGCGCGATGTCCCTACAAGGGGGGCGCGAGCGTATCGAAAATTTAAAGATTTTTTTAAAAAAAATAACCGGAAAGAGAAGTAAAACAAAATGCTTTCTTCCATAATAAAAAAAATACACACAACAACACTGACATAATTTATGTTTATTATCTGGTTTTTTCCGTCATCAAATAGCTATCTTTGATCCCAAAACCAAATTAAAGAAAAAAAAATTTTTGTTTTATTTGCTGTATTTCCTCAATGAGAGATTTTTTTATAATGATTTAACATAAAATATTACTCGTTAAAAGAAAAACGAAACCCAGACCCTGAGAAAAATTCTAAGAAGATAAACAATTCACCACTGTAATTATTATTGAAATACTGTACATTAGTTGTAGAAAAAGAAAAGGAAGTCATGATTCACTTTTCAGCCAGGCTGCATAGTACGTTTGCTAATCATTTGATTGACCTTTAATCTTATGGTATGGTTATTATCAATATTAGTTCTCTCCCTTCTTTTATGTGTTTGCTTTTCGCTTAGGGAAATTGTAAATAATTGAGTTTTGCGATATTTGGAAAAGAATTGATTGGTTTAACATTTCTGTAGGATAATTGAAAAGTGTCTGATTTGCGTCCTTTGTTATGGTCTTGTACTTTTGAATCATTTTAGTTCAGTTTTATTGGATTTTTTCTCAAATCATCAAATAATTGAATAGTCCTTGAAAGAAGGTAAGTATACTTTCTATAAATTAAAATATTCACTAGAATTCCGATTTGTATCGTGTACAGTAAAAATAATTCAAAACAAATGATTGGGGTGACTGAGTCACCCCGCACTACCATTAATGTTAGTATCGAGTACGCGCCTGCTCCCGGGTTAAAACATTTTTAAGTCTTCTCGCTTTAAATGTTCAAAAGTAACACAATTATTCTTCATCGGAATTTTATATTCTTTTTCATAATTTAACATTAATTCTAAATGCTAATTGTGTGAGGTTTAAAATTACAGTTCTTTTAAACAGTTATTTACAATTATAG
Source organism: Trichonephila clavipes (assembly GCA_019973935.1). Lineage (NCBI taxonomy): Eukaryota > Metazoa > Arthropoda > Arachnida > Araneae > Nephilidae > Trichonephila > Trichonephila clavipes. The sequence continues at coordinate 130,626 of BMAU01015815.1, read as the reverse complement.
CATTTATCTAAAAAAAATCATTTTACATTTTTGCATACAATGTCGTGCACACAGTTTTACTCTCCTTACACTTCAGCTATTATATCAAGAATAACTTTTTATTTTTTAAAAAATGAACTCGTGCGAAGAGTCGGTGTTTCAGCCAGTATACGTTTGATGTATCAGTACTGAAGAAGGTATTTTATAAATAATTCCTTATTACCGAATTTGGCCGCGGTAGCCGTGTGGTATAGGTATCGGATCGTGGCTTGCCTTGTCACGAGTTCGAGCCCAGTACCACTAAAATCCGCCCGTGTAGGGCAGCGATGCACGTTAAATCTGTTGAGAGTTGAAACGTTTTCCCCGTTGGTGTGGTGTGGTAGTTAGGAGAGAGGGGCGCCAGCTCAGGTGTCATCCACGTCACTTGACCATGGTTCAAAATTACGTGGTCCGTCGTCAAAAGCACTCGTGCAGCTGAACAGTGCGACGTTAATATTCAATCAATCAATCTTATTACTAAATTAAGAACAAGTTTAATAATTATTAGGGACTTCCACGGGCTTGTCTTGTAGAGGAAAGTTTTTCAAAGGAAGGTTTAATATCAGAAATTGACACTTAAAGAGTTATTTTTCTATATTTAGCTGAGATCTATATTTTGTCTTCAAGGCATCCACTGCAGAAAATCCGGTTTGAAAAAAGGTAGGATGTTGAAAATGGTAATAGTATACGAAGTGCTTTTGTTTTCAGTACAGATAATTCCTCATCCAACTCTACCCCAAATTCAAAGAGCGATTTATTACAAAATTGCCTTTTAATTTTTCACTGGATGTGAAATCTATAAAGATTTGCTCTTCGGAAGTTGAGAGCCCTTCTGGAGTATCTTGAAATAGATCCCTAATCCACTCGTAACTTGCTACCAAGCTGTCCTCATCCAGAAAATACTTTTTGAAATTCTTTGCCAACATAGCTAAATGATTTTACATGGTTTTAAAAACAACTTTCCCATGTTGTACTTCAGATTTATAAGTTTTAACACATATCGAGCTGGGGCTTTTTTTCCATCATTTACTTCAGTAGTGGTAAATCCAAAATTTAAGTATTTTTGAGAAGATCGCCTTGATTTAATTTTCGGAACCATGCTCGTTCGTCTGTGTACTTGTTGATTCTTTATTACGGTCGAATGTTTGCTTACGACTTAAAAATGTATGTATGATATTGTTTTAATCTACTGCCGTAAATACTTAATTACCGTGACTTACAATTAACGTGGAAATTAAAAAAAATGTACATTCAAGCTAGATTCGGTAGATATAGGAGTATCGAGTCGACCATAACTGACTGGAATTGTACGAGGAAAAGCATTTTTACATGTTTTGCGCAGACGTCCGATAGGTTGCCCAGACTCACGCAAACGTACCCTATAATACTAGATGTGATGGATATGATAGAGAGCGACATTGACTAGACTATTTTTCTAATGACATTTGTACTTTGAGAAATAAATGCTGAAGGAAATAAATCTTTAATTAAATACATCATTTTGCGATCTGTTCCAATTTAAAAATTAGAGAAAGAAAATAACATAATTCTAAGTAATATATATTTTAAGTAATTTTCTTAAAATATATATTACTTAAAAGTTACATATACACACAATTTAATATACTTATCGTATTAATTTGTACGGTTTATAATTAAGATCGTATTGTAACTTTAGCGTCTCTCTCTCAAAGTGCATTTTTATTGCAGTAAATACATTATTGTTGTACAGGGGGGCGAGACAAAAATTATGATTGAAAATTGGGTCGCCAGTATTGAAAGTTTGAGAAACACTGCTTTTAATGTATGAGAGGTGCACAGAGTATTTTATGGCTAATTAATTAATACTAAATTAAGAACAAGTTTAATAATTATTAGCTACTTCCATGGACTTGTCTTACAGAGCAAAGTTTTTGAATGGAGTTTTAAGATAAGAAATTGACCCTCTGAGTTCATTTTCTATATTTAGCTGATATCTATATTTTGTCTTCTAAGCAACCACCACATTTTGTAATATGTTCCAATTTAAAAATCAGAGAAAGGAAAAATAACTTAGTAATTATCCTATTACTTAACTTTTTTTGCTTAAAAGTAACATATACAAAATTTAATACTTATGTCATGAATTTGTACGGTTTATAATAAATATTGTTGCTTTATCGTAAAAGTGCATTATTATTGCATTCAGTAAATTATTATGTATAAGGGGGGGCGATAAAAATTGTTATTGAAAAGGGGGGCGCCAGTATTGAAAGTTTGAGAAGCACTGAATTACTAGCAATAAGTTGATTTATAAAATTAAATGTATCCTTATTACACTGTAGTATTTTTATATGAATATAATAATAAATTTTATTTTTAAAATATATATATATATATATATATATATATATATATATATATATATAAATAATTGCATATTAATTTTTTTTAAATTTCAATATTTTCAAATACTTTGAAATAATAAAGATATATTATTCTTATATTAAATATAGGGTTTAAAGTGTATGATACATTTTATAATTTTATAAAGTTTTATACATCATAGGGGTTTCTATTTTAGCAAATAGCTTGCGCAAAGCAAAAACTACTTAATATTTATTATAAAACTATTTCTTATTTTCATATGCTTATAATTTTTAAAATTATAAATATATTTCAAAAATTTTGTACTTTTTGGAAACCATAATACTTTGTAAATAATGCGTAAAAGATTCGAATTATTTAATTTAAATTTAAAAGAATTATACCTGTTTGAAAATTGTTTATATTTTCACCCTTCGAGCCAAAATTAACACTCATGAGACTCCTTGTAAAATTGATGCTAGAACAATGATACTCAAACTGCAGCCCGCGGGCCACATGTGGCCCACAAAGCCTTTTTAATTGGCCCGGTCACGGCTCATTACTCTCAGAAATTCTCTTATTTAAGTACAGTGTATTCAAGATTTGGTGGAAAATTCTTTGTCAAGAAATTAAACATATCAAATACGAATTGATATTCCTTTTCAATTGGGAGCAGTTACGGCTAGTAATAAAAGAAAACAGTAGAGTAGCAACAATTTCATGGGTGGGGAACTAATTTTTAATTCTTCATAAGTTACAAGCGAAAAATATTCGAAGAAAATATATCGTTTTAAGACGATTGGTACTATTTTGTAGTGAAAAACAAACATGGATCAGTAATTATTTGATTTGTCTCGAAAATACTGTATTTAAAAAAATACCAATAGACAGGAATCATCCAGCGACATTTTTCCTCAAAGATCTCTTTCAAGAGGTGATAAATCAAGAGGTGAAGAGGCTTTCTTGAATAATCTTTGCAACAGAGCAACAAAGTGTTTTGTCAGTGGTAATATAACAGCGGTAACAAAAACATCCTATAAAGTTTGTTACATTATTGGTAATCATGTGAAACCGTTTACTGATGCAGAAATTGTGAAGGAGTGTTTCTTAAATGCTTCTAATTTAGTGTTAGTGACAAAAGTAAAAAAAAAAATTAAAAATAAAAATGAGAAAAAGCGAAACAGGAGTTATAATATTTTGATCAATTTTCCACATTTTAAATTTCCATGGTTTATCTTGGACTTAAAGCATTTCTCCCCCTCCCCCCCGCAATTTATACTCATGTTGCGGCCGCGTGAAACAGCTGACATGTGTGTGCAGCCCAGCTGAAAAAAAGGTTGAGTACCCCTGTGTTAGAATCACTATCAGGGCTTTGTAACTCTCTCATGTGCTAGTACTTTTGTCATGGATGAAAAAGTGCAAGGCTCTTGTGTTTCTGCTTTAATTTAATGGAAAACCATGAAACGCTTCTGCAGATTTAATGCATTTCAAACAAATTTATGATGAATTACATGTCAAGAATATTTACTCAGTTCGTTTTTCCTCTGAGAGTACGCCCCTTCGATCAAATCGTGAGAGTCTCTGCCTTTTTTTCTTAGGAGGTAGGAAAACTAGAGAGGCAGTATTTAAAAGTATTATCAATACGTAAATCTTAATCGATGAATCCAAAAACCATTTTCAATCAATCAAGCTTTCCACAAATTCCTAAATCAATTCCTTTTGTGCTCTTTTACTTGCAATAAAATGTTTCCTTTTCTGTTTTTAAACAAAACATTCTTCAACGCATTTCCCGCTCACCAAAAAGGGAGGGGGGAATAGGAAGTAAACATAACAGTTTTCCTCCGATTCCGGGAGGTCCGACAATCAGTTTATGTAAATCAGTGACAACTTAATATACACGGGACATACTGAGAAAGGAAGAGATAATGAAAAACCCATTTTCACCGACAAAATGTGTTGTAAATTCTAATGTTCACATGGAGAATGTGAGAAATTAAAAGTCAAGACCGAAGGATGAAAAAAAAACCGGACTCAAGTAAATAAGGAAGAAAAAAAGATAATAATAATAAAAAATACCATGGGGTAGGAAATTCTTTCAAAGCTCTAAACACAGTATGGATTCAGAAGCAGAATGATTTTACAAAGACTTTTTTACATTGAACTGCGTTTCAGGAATTCTAATGAAGGAAAATTCTTTAGAGAACTTTTATTCTGCTTTTTTCCCAAGCTTTTATGCCTTTGCTCTTTTATCTTTCCTCTTCTGAAAAGAAAAAAAAACTTGACTCCTTTTTGTACCCTAGCAATGTGAGCTCATTTATGATCAGTAGGTAGCGACATGCCTTGCTCCATTTGGCATAAAAGTTTTCAAATAATTTTATTTCTGCTTTCAGAATTCTTCTTCATTTTTGCTTTCCGAATTCTTTCTTGATTTTTTTTTTACCTTATTTTCAATCTCTGTGCTCCTTTCATTCCAATGAAAATAGTAACTTCGCATAAATCTGCACTTAAGTATGTTTTAGGAATTGTAATTATCTTCCAAAAAATGGAGCAAACTTTTATGTGCTTAGAAATAGTCATAATGTTAATTAAAAGAATTTTCAATCTTTTTATTCCTTCTTTTTTCCCCTTTACCTAAATGCTTAGATTACTTTTTAAGCAGGATAATAAATGAATTTTTTCCCCTTAAAAAAAATAATTTCTTATCGTAAAGATTTGCATTTCAGTGTGAAAGCTTAATGAAATTTTTGAATACTAATTTTTTTTTTATAAATTGGCTAATTAATTCAAGAACGCAACATTTTTCGGAAAATATTTTCACGCGTTTAGTATAATTAAATAGAGTACGCGTTTTATTAAAATATACTTTTATAAAATTAATTTAGTTCGTAACAAATATTTAACAAAATAACTTGTTTAAAAAAATTTCAAAATTAAATTTATTGTCGATTTTTTTTCTTTAAAAAAACAAAAAAAAATATGCAATTATATATACTAGTGAGAATAATTCGTGTACATCATTAAAATAATTCATTCTAACATCTAAAAAATAAATAAATGAACAAACAATATTAAGTAATTATTAAAATTTAAGGATGTATTCAAGATAAATGTGAATTATGAGAAAATGTTATAATTTTTTGTTTATCTACTTATCAAGTTATAAAACTATCATATTTTTTAGGTTGGGAAAAACGAAACCAATTATTTTTTCGGTAGATGGCTGCAATGTCGATATTTCGTGAAGGATCTATCAAGCAGTTTCAAATTTATGATCGTTGTCAAGATGACATTTCCCACTAAAAAAATTATTTTGCTTTTCTTTTGGTCCAATCAGTTGTGAGTTACAGGGTGTTAAAAATGGAAGTCAACAAAAAGAAATTTCGATTCCTTTTACAGTTTTTCTTTGATAAAGGCGAAAATACAAGCCAGGTGGTTGAAATTGCGAATGGTGTTTATGGTCCCGATACTTTAACAGCTAATTACGTGTAATTTTGGTTTAAACGAATCCATTAACGTATTTTTCATGTTAAAAGTGCACCTCGCACAGGCATGCCCGTCGTCAAAAATGTCGATAAAATCACAGAAATAATAGAAGTAGACCGGTATTTCAGTAGTCGTAGCATCGCCCAGGAGCTAAAGATTGACCATTAAACAATTTTAAGACATTTGCGCAAAGTTGGATTCTATAAGAAGCTCGACGTTTGGGTGCCTCACCAATTAACACCAAAAAACTTGATTGATCGAAATTCCATCTGCAAAACTTTGGCCAAACGGATTGAAAACGACCCATTTCTTAAACGAATGGTGATTGGGAATGAGAAATGGGTCACATACTACAATATTGTGTGAAAACGATCGTGGTCAAAGTGCGGTGAAGCATCTCAAACGGTGACCAAACCAGGACTAACGGCCAAGAAGGTTCTACTGTGTATTTGGTGGTACTGGAAAGGAAGCATTTATTATAGGAGTTGCTTCCACATTGCCAAACAATAAATTCAGATCTCTACTGTCAAAAACCGGACTATTTGAAGCTAGCGATTGACCAGAATTGGCCAACAGAAGATGTGTTGTGTTACATCAGTACAACTCAAGGTCACACACATCTGTAGTGACTCGCCAGAACCTCTGGGAACTTAATTGGGAAGTTTTAATGCATCCATCATAAATTCCGGACCTGGCACCAAGCGATTACCACCTTTTTCACGTATTGCAAAACTTCCTGAGTGATAAGAAATTGGGATCAAAAGAAGATTGTGAAAATCGATTACTAGATGCTATCGCCAATAAGGGCCAAGACTTCTATGAGAGTTACCTTTAAAATGGCAATAAATTATACAACAAAACGGTGCATATTTGACTCAAAACAGACAATCGGAAGCATGTTAAATAAAGTCTTGATTTTCATGCAAAAATAATGGATTTCTTTTTCCTCAACCTAATATTTATTTGATAAACTGGTAAAATGCTAAGAAATCAGATGATCACTTCGCCTACTTCATACACGCAAGCTGAGCCTTTAAAAAGTTATATTTCCCAAAAGGAAATGTGAAACGATTTGTTTAACTTGTTTTAAGAAGATAAAGGTATACAATCTGTTATATTATCACTGAATGAATATTGTAATTACTAGTCAAACGAATAAAATTCCACGATCACGCGTTATCTGATACTGGGAGGATCTCGGATCCACGCCTAGAGATGTGGGAGAAATGGAAGGAAGACTAGCCATGTTCAAAATCAGTAAATTTATTTGTAGCACAATCAAGAACACAAGTTCATTCAATCAAAACTAAGAGATGCACCCAATTATAACAATATGGAGACAATTAACAAGATACGAGAAATATGAGAATACTTTAAATACCAGAACACTTACTTCAGGTTCGAATACACTACCTTCTTAGCTATCTAATCTCTATTCGATCTCTAGAGACAAACCATTACCTTAATTATTACAATCATCAAATAGCTAACATATGCATTACACTATACTTCTTCGATTAATCCCTGTTCCGCTAGCAATACATCCCCCCCTCTCTCTAGCTTGCAAGCCTAGACTATATATAGTAGATCTAATTGACATGTTCACGTTCTCTTCTTCAGAGGGTGCGTTCAAATAGAATAGTTATTAAGGACCCCAAAGATTCCCCCAAGATGATTTGTCAATATTAAAGAAGTGAATAGAGCAATCACAATACGTGCACCTTATTAAATAGTATAAAGTAATTCTCGCGTTCATAACTCATCATTTCTAATAAGAAAAGCAAGTCCTGATCCTGTTCTATCAATCCTGTCTTTCCTTAAGGTAGTATAATTCTTAAAATTAAGACGAATATTTTTATTTAGCATTGTCTCTTGAAGATTAGCAATATGTATATCGTTCTTCTCAAGGAACAAATGACAAAGCAAAATGGCTCAAAAGCGCCTTAAAAAGGTGAAGCAAAAGGGCTCAAGACTATTGATAAATATCCACAAGATGATTTTGTGTTTGCCTATACAGACCCCTCTTCTGATGAAACATTCTTGAATAGAGGTCAAGAAGTATTTATGACCACTCCAAGTGATGCAAACTAGCAACGAGTTATCAGTGCTGGAGCTATTGCCTCTTGATTCAATTGTGAACTTCGGGCGATAAAAGAAGCTCTTAATCTATATGAGACTCTCCCTCGTCTAGAACAGGCTAAAGGTGTCGTCATTTTCTGTGACTCAAAAGCAGCTCTCCAGGCAATTCTAAATGGTGGTGTAAGAATTACTGAAGAAATTTGCCCTCGTCTGTTTAGATTACAGGGGCTAGATAAAGCCTGCTACCTCCAATGGTACCTGCACATGTTGACATTACAGGCAATGAAAACACAGATATATATATATATATATATATATATATATAAAACTAGCGAAAGAAGCTAGAAATCCTAATAATGACAACTTTGTCAATATTACTTTATTAGACGCAAATGCTGTCGCAAATTGAAAGAGAAATCAATTCCTCTAAAGCATCAAATCTGTAATATAAGTGGATACCACCTTATAACAAACACTATTGCTAGGATAAGAACGGATCCTCATAGAGGAATGAAGTTTGATAAGGATGATGGAAGATCTTATAGGAATTGTGATAACTGATTAGATACAGAGCTAACACCTGCTCATATTTTGATTGTCCAGCTGTTCTTGCTGCTCTACAAGAGAAATATGGTCCTCTTTTCGTCAACAAATCTCTATGTGGACAATATGGAACAGATTGCCAGAACAATCATCTGGAGCCCATGGTACTATCTGATTTGGTTCCGTCGTGGATACGACATCATCCTCATCATTACCAATTCCCTTTTTATTTAACGATATTTTACTTTTATATTAACTTAAGTCTACACAGTAAGATTTTGACATTCTTCAAAAACGGAAACATGTAATCAAATTATTTAATCATAATATGATTTATGTTATGTATAATTCTCTCCTTTCTATTTTTATTGGAGGCAATTTCTGTAAAGTGTAACTTCTCAAGAAAAAAAGAAAGAAAGATACGTGCTTATAAATAGAAATGAAATTAGTAAATTTTTTTTATCTTCATTGTGTGAACCTATATTTTTCTTCCGGTATTTCCGATTGATCAAGAACTATACCACTACTTAAAAACAAGACTAAAAACATATTTTGTTCATTATATTTGTCATGTCATGAGTACTGATACGATTATAAAAGAGTTAAAAGCTAAAAACTTTTTGATCAAATTTAAAACTAAATCTCTTCACAATTCAGCTTAATTCTTTTTAAAATTGAGAACATAAATAACCCAGTGCAACACAAAGTATCACACAAAGTTTTACATAGAAGTAAGCGTGAAGCATACATCACAAAGAGAAGTATTACAAGACAAACATCCATGCCTTACCCAGGACCCGAATCCAGCCCCTACGGCGTCGCAGTCAGCCTCACTAACCACTATAAGGTATGGGTGGTGAGTTTAAATTTAACATCATGCTTCTTTTTCTCAAATTGTTTTCTTTTTGAATTTACATGCGTTTTGAGTCTCTTTGGGTAATGTTCTATCGGGACAAGTACTCTCTCTAAAGGATTCCCTATCACTGTTTCCTTAAACAACGTTTAAGACTGATCTAGTTGGTTTGTCGGTTTTGACACACATTTGCATCCAATACTCAACACACTTTATAATCAAGTTGATTATAATCTGAGCTGCTGAAAGGCCACCCTTCTTGTTTGTTCTAACAAGTCTGGTACATTCTCTTTGAACCTCCGCCTTGTGAGTATGAGCAGAGTCTTGTTGAAATGTCCAGTTGTTTCCAGTTTCCATTCGTCTCTCAGGTTTACATTGAGGGCCTTCAACATTTGTTCCATGATAGTGTTTTGATAAACTTTTATGATGGTTTTCACTCATTCCTTGCGAAAATGAATATCTTAGATGCCTTCATTACGCGCCGGTTTATCCATTGGACGCTTGGGGTGGGTGCCCAGGGGCCTGGGTACCGGAGAGGCAAATAAGTGTCTGAATAACCTTGACTTTACCATATTTTTTGGTTATAAATTTCGATCCTCCAGTATCAAGGGGGCCTGTAGATCTACTGTCACCAGAGCCCAAAAGGAGTTTAAATCGGCATTGGCTTCATTGTTAACAACCCTCCACCAAATCTTTGTTGGTGGAGGGTTGAGGAGGTGGAGGTTATCCATAACGGTTTTGTGGGTTTTGAAATTTTAACTTTGTAAAACTGTATTGTCTTTATTTTTACATATTTTATAAAACATTTTATGTTTTTTAGCAAATGTTTGGCGCAGTATAGCCAAAATTGGCTCCTGCGCCATAAAATCCTACACTCACTGACTCACCCACCAAAGCATTAGGGAAGCCTGCTGATGAGTTCTCTGCAAGTAATTTTTCTTCTCTTCGCGGTTCACGCATATGCATAGTCAATCAAATAGTCATTCTAGTATTCTCACATACACATAGTCATTTTAGTATTTGATATTCTACGGCTCTTAACTTTTCACTTAGGCTCGGGGGGTTACATCTAAGAAAAGAAACAACGCGCACGCGCAGTAGTGTGATTTAGATTTCAATATAAATCAAAATATGTAATATGTAAATATGAAATAAACGATCTTTCTCTCTTTGAAATTATTTTTAATTTATCTACTAACAATGGAAAATTTTCTTTTTTTTTACTATTATTATCCCGCTTTTATTTAATAATTTATATAACTCTAATTTTTCTTAATGTTTATTTCAATTACTCATATTCAATAATTTGACATTATGAGTTATGTTGACAAAGTTAGCATCTTTTTTTGTAATGAATCTCTAAGAGAAAATTGTTCAATTGACAGTTACAGTCATGCACAAAAAAATTAGCGCACCAAGAAATAATTGCGGAATCTTGACGAAACTTGGCAGGAAGGTGCATGTAGGGGAGTTATGCAAATCGTTATAAATTCAACGAGATTTCACATTACGTTTAGCGGTAGAGGGCGTTTAACGTCGTTCTCCGTGAAGTATAAAACAGGTAACCAAAGCTTGTTTGAGTGTGCTGAATCGTTTACAAAGGAAGAGCTGAGGTAGACATTCCATTACGCTGTTTTCGAAGACAATATGAGGAGCTGTCACAGTTTGAGTAGGGGAGAATATGATGGAAGCTGGGAGGTCATCTTGGCGAGTAGCTCGTCAATTAGGCCGCTTTGATTTTGTTGTGAGTGGGTGTTGGGACCAGTGGATCAGACTTAGGACGCCATCGACAGGCCAATCGTCGAGAAGACCGCTGCACTGTAATAAATGCATGCGTACAGCCAACTGCTTCATAGGCCGCCATTCAGGCACAAGTAGCACCTTCATTAGAGACCCATGTGTCTTCTCGAACCATACGAAGGCGCCTGGAGGAAGGCTATTTGGGATCACGGCGCCCATTACGTGTGCTGCCCTTGACATACACCCATCGGCGTCTCCATTTGGAGTGCTGCCGCGCACGAGGAATGGAACCAGTTCACCTTTAGCGACGCGTGAATCCAGATTCAATCTCAGCAGTGATGACAATCGTATTCTTATGTGTAGACCCCGTGGTGAACGCCTCAATCCTGTCTTTGCTTTACAGCGACACACCGCTCCCACAGCAGGAGTGATGGTATGGGGAGGGATTGTGTGATGGACTGTGCCTACAATACACGGTATCCTGTAGAATTTATCCTTGGCACCATGACAGCCCAGCGGTATGTCCATGACATCCTGCAACCACATGTGCTGCCACTCATGCAACTGCTCCCAAGAGTCGTTTTTCAACAAGACAATGCACGGCCTCACACAGCAAGGGTGTCACTAGACTGCCTCCGCTGTGTTACTACCCTTCCTTGACCTGCGCGATCTCCAGATTTATCTCCAATCCAGAATATCTGGGATAATTTGGGATGGCGAGTTGAGTACTTATATGCCTCATACAGAACTTATATGCCTCAATGTCCGATCATATCGCATCACGCAGTCGCGCTAGAGGGGGTTCAAAAGGGTGTTAAATTCTTCGCTCTTCTGCCATTTCTCTGAAATAAATGATCTTTTTTCCTTGATTTTCTAATCATTTACTTATATGAAATTAGTCCTTACGTTTTTGTAAAATTTCGTTTTATTTTGACGACTCCTTGGTGCGCTAATTTTTGGGTCCATGAGTGTATAATTCGAATTTAGTATGTGTTTTTTGACACATGATAGAAAAAGATGTTACTTTTACTAGTTAATTTAATTATATTTAAGATTGCAAATATTTTTTTTTACTGTTCTTACGTGTAAATATGTATTTTTGTTTTACGTGTAAATTTGTGTACGTGCTAGTTTTAATTAAAGTGTTTAGTTTATGTGGAATAATTTATTTGCACCATATTTCATACATGTACCACTGAAACAAAAAGGAAAAATTAATTAAAAAAAGGAAATCAATTACAAACCCTTTGCGCACCAGACTACGTTTTCTAAAACACATGCAATTCCCAGATTTTTGGAGATACTCTTTTTGCCATTGCAACGAATATTTCATTTTTCCTTTTGATGCTGACTAAGGCGCACGGTTGTTCGTGTTTCCTTTCGCTTTCTAAAGCTGTATAGCTATTTCTGTTGTTTACTTTTTCTTGCCAATACATTATCATTGTTGAATTTTAACGTAAGTGATATTGAATCAGAGCATTTGCCGGAAACCGATGAATACGACTGGGACTCTGATATGGATTTATCTATTTGTGATGAAAAACATGAAGAAATGTAACTAAAATGACAATACACTTACGTAACGCACGTGAAAGAGCTTTTTGTTCCAAGGAACATTTCGAGCAATTTCACAGAGATTTATAATTTTAATTCTAATCTTCTTATTTTTTGAAATTTTTGTAACCCAGTCATTTTGTTATACAATACGAATAAAAGAAGATCTACCTTGTAATGTTTCATGTGCTGGTTACACTGGTTGTACACCTAAATAAGCCCCATATCCACATAAGATTACAGTAGGATTTTGCCCTATACATATGTGATGTACCTAGTTTATTTTCACTAATGGCTAAGAGGGGATGCTGACAAACGTAGGAAAATCCCGTTCATTTCTCTAATTGCTGGGAAAAAGTGTCGCAAAATGGGTGGTCAGAAATTCTAAACCATTTTTTCTCAGGCGAGTCTGAAAGGTAAAAGAGACACCGGTACAATATGTGCTTTCGGGTTCTCACGGATTTGTGACAACAGCATGTCTGAGAAGATAGAACTAAGACTATGCGCCCAGACAGACTTCCACTATTAGCGGCCGACAGACAAAAGATCGAAGGGGATAGGAGGTGAGTGACCGTGATAAACGAGAGCAAACTGAGAGCCGTGGACCCTTTGGCACATCATATGTATAGGACTTTTCTCTAAAGGATCACATTATTTAAGTATGATTATGTGAGCGATATAAGGCAGGGAAAGAGATTCTTTATCTGGGGACCCATTTTGAAGTAAATTGAAATGAAACATTTTTTTGATGATTTTCCTTCTGTATAATATACTGCTCAAAATAATTAAATGATATTGTGGTCTTAAGTGGATCTTGTGGCTGGGAAACTTTTTAGCTGATTGATACATGGTCAACAGACGTAGTAGGTTATATGAGTTTAATTACACATGTATGGCAGAACAAATTGCATTTTATTGCGTATTTGTGAACAAAAGGAAAAAACACAATTTGTGCATATGAGAAAAAAAGAATAAGAAAAGGTGTTTTCTTCAAAGGAAATCATTTTCAGTGGGAGGTATAATTTCCACGGACGGCCAACAACGTTGAGTACCTTTGAGGCATGGAGTCAATGAGGTTATTAATCACGAGTTGGGCGACGTTTTTGACGTCGAACTCAAAATTAGTATGCTCCACAGTTTGAAAATTAGAAAAATTTGTATTTGTGATTCTCTTCTTCCATTTTCGGCAAGAAAAATTTCGCTTTTATCTTTATTTTATACAAAACTTACAATATCCTTTAATTGTATTGAGCAGTGTTAATAGTTAAACAGAGCTATTGAAGTCATTACACATATCATGTATCCATTAATGGTTACATGGTACGCAAGGGGTTTAACATAATAAAATTTGAAAATCTCATAGAAAATGCTCAAAAACTTGTGAACTGAAAGCAAATGTGTTTCAAATTTAATGAGATAATATAACCAAAACTTCCTGACGTTTTATTTCCTTTAACATTCAAAAATAACTTTTAAAAGTTAAGAAAAATCTGAAGGGTAGTAAATGTTACAAATAAAAGATTAGAACGATTCGATGAAACTGGTTACTGTGTAATAAAATTATTGTAGCCAGAAAGTAATGTTCAAAAGAAAAAATGATCCCATAATTACTTCAGAGAACTTAGTCAACTTTAACCAAACAAATTTTTATAATTAACTTAGAATTAAGTTTTAGAGAATTCTTTCAGAGAAGTTAATAGTTGGCTTTAATTGCTTTTTAATGGTTTTAGTGATTATTTTACAAGTGTAAATTCTAGTCATATTTTGGTTACTCTTGCATATAACTCCCGTTTCAGTATCTCTTGTTTAATTCTCCGCTATAAACTTGAAAAAAATAACTTACCTTCTTCTTGTGTAATAGCTTCCACAGGTTTGCTTGGTTCACTTTTTCCAATCCTATTTTCGGCCAATACTCGAAATAGATAGATCTTAGCCGGTTTTAAACCAACAACTATACCAGTTGAATCTGCTCCAGTAACTGTAACATTCGGCATCCTGTTGTGCCACTTTCCTAAAAAAAATAATAAAATACGTGTTTAGTTAAAAATAAAATAAATCAATTAAGAAAGAGTTAGTAGTATCTGTCAGTCAATTACTTATTCTTTAACCAAGATGGAGTCGGACAAATGTCAGCATAAGCTTATTGTAAACCTAAAGCTGAATGAGATAAATCCAATGATGTCATAGTCACATGATAAATGCAATCACGTGATTCCAAGCAATCAGTTCATAAATTAATTTTGTTTCATAGCCACAAGATAAATGCAGTCACGTGTTTCCAACCGAACAGTTCATGTACTTCATTGTTGCCAACTTTGCCGTTTAGAAAAGTTTCCTCTTAAAAAGTACATATATTTACCAATGATAATATTGGCAGCAAAATGCATTTGATTTAAAAGTACATGGAAAATATGAGATCTTTTTTTTAAATTTTTATTTTAAGGAACTTTTTCAAGAATCCGAATTTTTGAATGTCTTATCCAAATCATCAAACTTGAAATGTTATCTGCATTTCGTGAGTAGACTATAATAGGTTATAGCAGTGCTTCTCAAACATCCAATACTTGCGACCCAATATTCAATCCTAATTTTCATTGCGCCCCCCCGTCCATACAATAACAATATATTGAATTCAATAATAAAGGGTGTTTTTTTAGAGGTATAGAACTTTAAATTGCAATAAAACCACGATGTATTATTCGATTGACATGAATTTTTTTTTATTCGAAAGATAATCTTGTGGCATTACATTTTAAATATGATTTCTGGCATAGGACTGCCACGGCTGGCTCGGATGTAGTCCAATCTGGACGTCCAATTTTCGATGACTTTTTCCAACATTTGTGGCCGTATATCGGCAATAACACGGCAAATGTTGTCTTCTAAACAGTCGAGCGTTTTTGGCTTATGCGTATAGACCAATGACTTTACATAGCCCCACAGAAAATAGTCTAGCGGTGTTAAATCACAAGATCTTGGAGACCAATTCACAGGTCCAAAACGTGCAATTAGGTGGTCACCAAACGTGTCTTTCAATAGATCGATTGTGGCACGAGCTGTGTGACATGTTGCGCCATCTTGTTGAAACCACAGCTCCTGGACATCATGATTGTTCAATTCAGGAATGAAAAAGGTAGTAATCATGGCTCTATACCGATCACCATTGACTGTAACGCTGTGGCCTTTATCGTTTTTGAAGAAGTACGGACCAATGATTCCATCAACCCATAAAGCGCACCAAACAGTCAGTTTTTATGGATGTAACGGTGTTTCGACATACACTTGTGGATTAGCTTCACTCCAAATACGGCAGTTTTGTTTGTTGACGTAGCCATTCAACCAGAAGTTCGCTTCATCGCTAAACAAAATTCGCTTATGAAAATCGGGAACGACGGCAATCTCGTTTTGGGCCCATTCGACGAATCTAAAAGCGTTGTTCAGGCGTGAGTCTATTCATGATGAATTGCCAAACCAAACTGAGAATAAATCACTTGACAGCTGTTAAATCGGTCGCCATCTTGGAAAGTAAAGCCAACTTAAACTTCTATACCTGAAAAAAAAAACACTCTTTACTATACTTTGACACTAAAGCTACAACGCTTTAACCTCTTAAGTGCCACCGGCGTATATAAACGTCTCGTTCAGCCAATACATTAATTGCTCCAGTACTTAATTGCTCCTTACTTGCTTTTCGAAGTACAATATTTCCTGTGCACTGTTATTTATAAAATTATTACGAAGGCTTTGGAATGCAATAAAAGACCTTGACTTTGTTTGTGAAGGATTTACTTATTTCAGATTTTTTGCTTATGTATTCCTCTTCTCCTCCCTCACCCCATTGGGGAACGAATTGCCACACTTTTAATCAGCAGTTAAAGGATTAATAATAAACAATATAAACTATTAAGGTACAGTGTTAATTTTTGTGTATAATCTTATACACATGACAAACCCATGGGGTCACTGGCTCTTATTAAATTTGTTCCTAACTTATAGTTTTGTAAACTAATTATAAAATACATCATGCAGTACTGATACATTTATAAATGTATCATATCAGTGTAAATGTGTATTTCATTTTAGTATGTCAGAATTTTTTGTTTGTTTTCTTTCAGTAAGTTAATAAGTTGTTAAAATAATCTTTTGTTTTCGACTTTTCAATAGGCTCGCACCCCCCTCGTAGAGTTATCACGACCCCCAAGGGATGCGTGCCCCACAGTTTGAGAAACGTTGGATTATAGTAGTAAACTATATAGTACACTTCAACTAAGGTCAGCATCGAATTCATTGGAGAACTCGGGATTACATTGTCATGTGACCATCCATCATTCATAACTGACATAGTACTTTTTATGGGGGGGGGAGCACACAATTCTTCAGAATTCATATCTCTAATCCTATATTTTAAAGTTAGACATTGAAAATTTATAAGACTATAAAATTAAAGATGAGAGCCCCCCAATGACAATAATGTTAAGAACAAAAAAGGCAACAGGGACACTTGACCAATCGGGTTACAATAAGTTGTCCGAGATAGAAGGTGAAACTTCCATGTGTAAAAAAACCAGTTTAAGGTATCCGACTACATTCGGAGCCGTGATTTAAAAAAAAACACATAAATGGATAGTTTTCATGATATTTAGTGTCACTTAGATTAGAATACATGCATAAAACTGTTTTAAGGACATTTTGACAAAAAAAAAATTATTTAAATATAATATTTTGGCAAAAAATTAACTTAGAATAATCTTTTTTCCAAATGTTCTCCTTTTGTGAAAAATGGTTCTATAATAATAATGCTTTGCCTGTATATAGCTCAGACCTCTCTACAGAGGCTCAACTAGAATTTTTGAAAAATTCACATTACTTTCAGAGTTACCACCAATTGAAATAATTATTCGCGTTTTTTTATTAAAATTGCTCCAATCTGTTGACGTAAAATATGAATAAACCTACCTCTAAGTTATATATTTCAAAAATTTTAATCGAGCCTCTGAACAGAAGTCTGAGCTATATGCAGGCAAAATGTTATTCTAAAAGATGCATTTTTCACAAAAAGAGAACATTTGGAAAAAAGATTATTCTAAGTTAATTTTTTGCCAAAATATTGTATTTAAACAAATTTTTTATCAAAATGTCCTTAAAACAATTTTATGCATACATTATAATTTCAGTGACACTAAATATCATGAAAATTATCCATTTATGAACTTTTGAAAATCACTGTTCCGAACCTTGTCGGATACCTTAACAATGAATTGAAAGCAGGAGTTCTAATTGGCCAATAGAGTTGACCTGACCGTAATTTTACTTTTGCTATTTGGGAGAAAGGGAATTCTTCGAATTTCTCGACTCAACAGTAAGGTGTGAGTAATTCTGTTGACCATTGGAATGCACAGTAATTTTTAATTTTGCATTTGTATTGTTTTGACATCAATGCAAAGAGCATATTAAATTTCATGTGAAATTACTTTTAAAGATATTTAAAATACTGTTAGTTATACATATGAACAACTTTTAAGTTAAGTATTTTTAAGGCATTTCAATAAAACACATCACTTTAATCCATTTTAAAGTTTTTTTACGCAATAAATAAATAATAACCACATAAATAACATTTTATTAGTAATTCATCATTAATGTATATTCCCGCTGACTTAGCTCCACTAAATATAGAAATAAATGACATAAAATATTCAATAACAAATGGAGCCAGCTTACTGCATACTTCTAATTTAATTTAATTTAATATCATTACAGAATAAAAATTGACCAATTTTTTCCAATAGCAATCCTTAATATATTTGAGTAGAAAAAATTTAAAATAACTTTTTTTTATTAATGTAGAATTGAATAAAAGAAAATTATTCACATCGCAACAGAAATTTAACTGGAAAATATTCACTACTTACAAAGTATTTACACTAAAGAGAATTTGCGCCTTCATTAAAACGACTGTCAAGAAATGCACTTATTATATTTTTCGTAACACATAAGCCTTAAGGGGAAATTTTGAATGAACTAACAAGATGCATAGGCAAACAGAAGTTTCGAAATTGCTAGTCATAAAAAGACATTCGTGCCGTAACGAAGACAGATTTTCGAAGTGAAAAGAAGCAAAAACGTAATAACCGAAATAAGTTTATTATTATTGATAAACTTTGATTTTTTTATGCGAAATAACTTTCAATACTTTTTGAAACAACAAGTGGAGAAATATTTTTCGATTAAAGTTTAAAACCTGTGTGTTTTTCATAAGCTTTATTAAAGAGAACAAGTAATAAAATTTTTTTTTAAGTCAATTCCTATTTAGGTCAACAAAGAAAAAACTTATTTTAGTTACTTTTATTAAATAATTACAATTAATATAAATGTGTATATACATGTGACAGAATCACAATATTAAGTGACAAAATAGAAAGCGATTTTCCTTGCAATTTTCCATTTTCCTTTCTGTATAGGGTGTCGGACTATAATTTTTGTCTGTTACTATTTACTCATTTTTTAATTCATTTATTCCAATAAAATAGCATAGTAAAAAGAAATCACATTCTCAGAAATTAGGCCACCCCAGGTGGGATTCGAACCCACGACCATAGAAATAGAAGTCAAACGCGCTATCCATTGCTCTACAATGGACACAAAAAGCAAGTTTTCTTTTTATATAGGGTGTTTGACTATTATTTTTATTTTCTACTATTTGTTCATTAACAAAAAATTAATGAATCAATATTCGAAAAAACAGTGTTAACATTAAGTCCCATCCACTACAAGTTTTAAAAAATGATTTGAACTTGGGTGGAGGAATACAAGTATTTTATTAACGATTGAAAATTTTAACAAGATTATATATATATACCGGGTGGGCAGAAAGTCCGTAAAAATTTTAAAAATTCATAAAATCCGGAGAAATGAACGAAAAAAAAAAACTGTTTGCAGGATCAGCATTAGTATGGCATGGGATTTTTTTTAAGCTAGAAAAGTAAAATAATTTGAAAATCATCCGGTAGGTGGCGCTGATGTACGTAAATGAAGGAAACGATGCATAAATAATAAACAGAAAACTTTCACAACTTTATTACTCCAGAATATGTTCCACATGACCACCACTACTGGGGAGAAGACATTCCAGACGAGTGACAAATCCAGCAACGCTAGAGTTCAACATGTCCGGATGTATGGAGGATACTTCTCTGCGGATCACATCTTTCAGTTCCGACAGACTTGATGGATCGGATAGATACACGCGAGATTTCAAATATCCCCACAACCAGAAGTCTGACGGTGTTAAATCTGGAGACCGAGGAGGTCATGGGTACCTGCAGCGCCTGCTAACGATTCTGTCTTCCCCGAACGTCTGTATCAGGAATGCCTTAACCGGGTTAGCAGTGTGACTGATTGCTCTATCCTGCATGAACGTGACATTCGAAATCTGACCTCGTTGAATTAAACATGGCACGACTGTCTCCCGCAGAAGCGTTAGACAACGTTGAGCATTTACCGTTTCCATTATCCATCCATTTACTGGGCACTGCGTTTCAAAGAAGAAGGGTCCTATGATAAATGAACCCGTGAAACCACACCATGCTGTCACTTTTGGGGAATGCAATGGCTTCTGTGTGTACTCACGTGGATTAGAGGTCACCCAAATGCGACAGTTATGGTTGTTAACGTCACCATGTAGCGAGAAATGAGCTTCATCTGTCCACAAGATGTTAAAAGCCCAGGTGGGATCCTGTTCCATTTTAGAGAAGGCCCACTTCGCAAATGCTTCCCTCTGTGCGGTATCTGTTGGCAAAAGTTCATGGCACGATTGCAATTTGCATGGTTACAGCTGGAAGATTCGACGAAGAATATTGCGGACGGATAATGGCGGTAAGTCCAATCGTCTGGCAGCTTCACGAGCACTGCTGGTCCCTGAAGCTGCTTCGGACGCAATCGCTTCAATTTCGACAGCAATGCAGGGTGCACGTGCTTCTTTCAAGTATGGTCGTCCTGCTCGTGCTCGATCCTCAAACTTTCCAGTTTCCTCAAAACGTTTAACAAGCTTTAAGAGACCTGAAGGTGTTAAAAGGCCTTTTCCACTCTTCACATTTTTCTGAACTCGGAATTTACGCAAGGCAATGGTCGCTGATTCCTCGTTCATGTATAATAACTTCACCAACAAAGTTTTATCCGGCTCACTTAGCATCCTTGTTCACATTCACTGTTTGTAATGGTGAAATGAATGTGGATTCATTGAGAGCAAAGGTTTTCATAGCCGTCTAATTTGCATATTTCCACCACAGGCGCTTGTAACAGCGCCACCTACCGGATGATTTTCGAATTAATTTTTTCTAGCTTAAAAAAAATCCCGTAACATACTAATGCTGATCCTGCAAACAGTTTTTTTTCGTTCATTTCTCCGGATTTTATGAATTTTTAAAGTTTTTACGGACTTTTTGCCCACCCGGTGTATATATATATATATATATATATATATATATATATATATATATATATATATATATATATATATATACATATAAAGGGAGAGTGCTAACTATTAGTATGAATTGAAAAAGACAGAAATTACAAGATATTGAATTTCATAATGTCTATCACAATTTGAATTTATGTGTATAAAGTATCATAATTAATTAATTTAAGAGAAAGAGAGTTATATTAACATCATACCATAAATCTGCACCGAGGTTATTAGCAATGGACCTCGTAATTTTGTAACATGATCAAATGACGAAAATGACACCTGAACTGGGACCTCCCCTCTCACACCACACCAAAGGGAGGAAGTTGATACGCATTAAATCTACAGATTTAATGCGTATCGGCCGCCTCTACCCCCTGGGTCTTCAGTGGCTTTAGGCTTGAACTCATGACACGCCAGCCGCGAGTCCATTACCTTGTGGTTAGGCTACCACTACCATAATTTAGGTCAGAGAAGGACATTAATTTTTGAGAGGTAGTTAATTGGCTAACTTTTTATAAACGTCGTATTCCGAAGTAGCAGAATGACTATTGTTGATGGAAATTGTAATGTTGAGCTACGATCAAATGACAAAAACGAGGCCAAGAAAGTGTGTGTTGGAATGTTGAACTCCTTGGAACGTCTGCTGGAAGTGAAGCTTCACCACCCGAAAATAACTCAAAATTATAGATAAATACTTGTATGTGTGTCGAAATGTTTCATATTTATTTAAGGGGACATGGTACGATTTGCGCAAAAATTTTAAATTTAAGGATTTTAAATTTTTTTTGGTAGCCTCTTATTTGTATATACTATGTAAAACATAATTTGTGCTCAAAATTTCTTTAAAAGCTAGCCATTTAGTTGTATAAGCAAAAAAATTAAAATTTGTGAAGTGATTTTAAAATTCTACTTCTCTCTCTCTCTCTCTCTTCAAAAATTTACATCCATGCATCAAATTTGATTTACAAGTACGTCAAACTATGTTTTAAAAAAGTTGGTATGGGTTTTGTGATAACATTATTGGTATTTGTACATTACTTCTTTTTATGAATGCTTATTGAAAATTCCTTAAAAAATGTATAAATTCTGAGTTCAATTATTTTTTAAAAAATAAGTATTGCTTTGATTCAAAAATGCATACCAACTTTTGTCACATGTTCTATTAGAAATAGGTAAAAAAATCAAAAAGAATTAGGCCCCCCAAAAGACCTTAGCATTTTAAATGAAAACAAACTATTTATTTTATCTTTCTGAGATAAGTAAGTTTAAAGTTTTGATTTGCAATAGGGGTGTGAATAAAAACGAATTTAAAAGCTATCATAATTCTGCGTTTTTTAAGTTTAGAGCTTTCAAATTTTATGAGGTTTTAGAAAAGTATATAAAGAATAATTTACGCTCAAAAAATTAAATTTGATTGTTTGACCGATTATTGTCATTTGAATCGTACTGTGTCCCCTTAAAATTTATATTTTTTTCAATTATTAAATGACTACCATACTGTAGATCTTAATATTTTGAGCTAACTCTAGAAAAATGTTAAAAAGAATTGTTATTTTACTCCACAAGGCTCACTTCCTTATATATACACACATGATTCTTTAAATAGATAAAATTAAGTCAATAAGCTTCAGGTATTTATATCATAAGGACTTGAAACATCTACCGTACACTTTGGCGTATAAAGTGTCTACAAATTTTCAAAATGCATTTTTTAAATTTTTATGTATATTCACCGTATAATCGCCATTTTTTTATGAAGAAATCTTAAATTTGTGAAATGCAGATGTTTTAAAGTAATTTGTAGTGGTTGTGTGTGTTTCATCCTGGTATACATATGAAAGACGAGGGTTAGATGAACAGAAAAATACAGTACAATCACAGAACAATATATAGACTTTATCATACAATAGATGATCCTATCATAAAACAGAAAAGGTGAACTACTTTCCTTTCCAGACAGGAATCCATCTCAGGTGAAACTTCGATTTCTTTTCTCAAAGATAGATCCAAACCGAATTCGAGATTCGAACCACACGAGTCCACACGATTACAAGTCGAGTCTAAGTCTTTTATTCGAGTCATAAAAATAGTGTATTCCTGGTACTATTCAACCCTTTAAGTTCATAAGGTATGTCATTTGTTTTAAATAAATAGTATTTAGATTTAACCCGCGATCACTTACGCGGGGTGTTCTGTACACCCCGCAACAAGAAAAACTTCCTAAGATTCCAAAAAGAATGCGCAGAACCACGATTTTTTCTGTAGCTGCACATTTTATGTCACTGAACCTTCAGGCCTGATGCAATCCCTGTTACTCAGACGATTGGAACATAACAACCTTCAAAAGTTTATCTGGGATGCTGAGAACTCCCTGCGAGCAGTTGAGCATATGGATACAGTCAGCTCTGAATGATTAAAATATTATTTTTCGACTTTCTCTACTATCATTATCATTAATTATAAAGCATGTTTATTACTGGTATATACGTTTTACTCGTGGTTTATGAAACAATATAAAATTATGCATTTTAAGATGAAAATTTTGTAGGTTTAGTTTAAATTAATATTAGTCTCATTTGTATGCAATAAATTTAATAATTTTACTTGTAAAACGCAAAAAAACATCTTGAACTTTATATATATATATCATAATTTATTAATTTTTTTATTTCATGTTTAGATACAAGTGTTAAAAGTTTGGGGTGATCTCTACACCCCGTGAGTAACCACGGTAGAAAAAACAGGCGCGAGTGACCCCGGGTTAAGTGGATAACTATATTTTTTATGCTCATCTCTTTTTTCTTTATTTTTAAGGCTCTCATTTTTATACCTGGATTATAAACCACACCCGTAAATTTCGATATTATTTTTTGCATCGAAATTGCGCACTATATGCCGGATTATATGGGTGCTAGCAAATTCACAACTAAATTACAATAATTTCTACTATTCCTAGCCTACAGTCAATCTCTTCTATAAACTCCTATTAATAAATATTTACTATTTGAAAGGAATTTGGAACTTGCCTATTATGGATAGTTTTATTTTAGCAAAAACCTAAAGGATGATTTATTTTGAAAAATATTGAAATCAAAATATATTTATGAACTATATCTAAAAAAGAATGAATTAATTATATTCACACATATGATATTTTTGTCATATTAATCTTCACGCTGCTAATTCTTTTAAATTTTTTCTAATTAGTTTTTTCTCCTGGTTTTAACTTAATAATAAAATGATAAAAGGCAATTACCAAGCTTTTACATTGTTCCAGTAAGCCTTTCGTTTAGCGCAATAAGAAGGTCATACTAATTTACGAAGCTAGACACAATGAACAAAAGAACACATCTAAATTGTTGAACACACACTCACAAAAAACAAAAAAAGGCGTCATTAAATTTAGGGATTAAATGATAAAAAAAAATGAAACAAAGGAATTACATAAAATTTGTTTCGTTTTTAACAGCTTACTCTACTTGAAGGATGCGTATTGAAATATTTTGAAACTGAAAAAATACATTCAGATATTTGAATAAAAAAAATAAAAACACCCGTTTATTTCAGCAGGAATTTTCTTTAAATCTCGATAAAATAAATAAATATATCTTATCTGTTAAAAATAAAAAAAATAATTTCAAGGGATTATATTCATTTGCGAGACACTTTTTGTTTTTATTGCACTGAATAAAATTGCATGAGAAACTGTTTACTTCCAATTGCTTGCCTTTAAAAAACAACTGAGTACAATAAAGTGATGGGAAAAAGTTTAATAATTTAAGAAGACGATGCAGCAATTTGAATAATAAAAATTAAGTTACTTTTACCGAGTTCATTGCTTCATTCGAGGAAAAAAAACACTTGCTCATAATTACTTTGTTGATAATTTTATTTTATTGTGCCTAATTTGTTCCAAATATTGTTTTACTTATTGGTCTGTTTTTGGAACAAAACAAATAATTTATCTTTAATTCCGATGAAGATAGTTTTTTTCTTTATTTGCATACGTTCTTTTATAAATTCTAAATTAGGTTTTTCAAAGGATAATCCGTCCATTTTTTTCATAAGTATAGAATTTAGTATTCAATAAATTAAAATCACGCTACAAAGTAAATAGTTAACGATATAATGTATCTTTCACTAAAAAAAGAATAATTGAAATTTCATTCATAAATTTTTACTGAACATTTGTTTTCAAAAATATCTAAGAATAGTCTCATTCATGCATTTAATTTTTTTTTTAAAAAAAAGAACATTTTTACTAGTTAATACATATATATAATAAAGAGCTCAGTATAAGTTTAAAAATGTGATTTTTACAAATTTATTACCGAAACATATGGGAAATTGACAAATCACAAAAAAAAGAAAAGTTAAAATAATATGTTCAGATATATTAGACATTTTAAAGTGATTTATCTTTTTATTTAATCATGAGAGATTCTCTCAAAAATAATAAGAGAGGAAATAAACATTACAGATTCTGTTAATTTATAATAAATAGAGATAGAAGAAAATATATTTATGAACGAGTTTTGTAAGTAAAAAGAAAAGGAATACAATTAATTTGATATTTTACTGCTGATCATTTTCTAAATGTGTAAAGGGGATATGCATGACATGTTTTCAAATTCTAAAGATTATTGTATAAATATAAAAGTAATATCTGGGAATATAATCAAAATGGCGGCTTAGAAAAACCACAAACAAATTAGGTTTTTCAGTAAAATGAGTGTTTATCAACGTCGAATGAAAAAGCAAACCGAAGTGTTTTGGAGATGGACCTCGTAGTCATCAACCAAGGTCAGATGTCAAGAATGACACCCGTGGTGATGGCCTCCTCTATTAATTTCCACACCATGCCTAAGGGAGCTTCAATCGCTTTAACATGCAGCAACCTCTCCACACAAAGGGCCTTCAGTGTCTCCAGAGTTCGACCCTATGACGTTCTAGCCACGAGTCTGTGAACATGATCACAAGGCTACTTTGGCGACGAATTTCTGATATAATCTTACATTTCAAGGTATTAAAGGGTGTTTTTTAGAGTTATAGAACTTTAAATTGCAATAAAACAACGATGTATTATTCGATTGACATGAATTTTTTTTTATTCGAAAGATAATCTTGTGGCATTACATTTTAAATATGTTCAAGAAAGGCGTAGATTCGTCGAATGGGCCCAAAATGAGATTGCCGTTGTTCCCGATTTTCATCAGCGAATTTTGTTTAGCGATGAAGCGCACTTCTGGTTGAATGGCAAAATTGCCGCATTTGGAGTGAAGCTAATCCACAAGTGAATGTCGAAACACCGTTACATCCAGAAAAACTGACTGTTGGGTGCGCTTTATGGGCTGGTGGAATCCTTCTTCAAAAACGATGAAGGCCACAACATTACAGTCAATGGTGATCGGTATAGAGCCATGATTACTACCTTTTTCATTCCTGAATTGAACAATCATGATGTCCAGGAGCTGTGGTTCCAACAAGACGGCGCAACATGTTACACAGCTCGTGCCACAATCGATTTATTGAAAGACACGTTTGGTGACCACCTAATTTCACGTTTGGACATGTGAATTGGCCTCCAAGATCTTGTGATTTAACACCGCTAGACTATTTTCTGTGGGGCTATGTAAAGTCATTGGTCTATGCGGATAAGCCACAAACGCTTGACCATTTGGAAGACAACATTCGCCGTGTTATTGCCGATATACGGTCACAAATGTTGGAAAAAATCATCGAAAATTGGACGTCCAGATTGGACTACATCCGAGCCAGCCGTGGCACTCCTATGCCAGAAATCATATTTAAAATGTAATGCCACAAAATTATCTTTCGAATAAAAAAAAATTCATGTCAATCGAATAATACATCGTTGTTTTATTGCAATTTAAAATTCTATACCTCTAAAAAAAACACCCTTTAAAACTAGCAAGAAAAACAAAATCAAAATAAATTTATTATTATACTACTAGAAATAAAGCGATACTCACCTAAAATGAATAAAATTTAAATATTCTGAGCATGTAAGTATTTTTTTCGAAAATGGATAAACCTGAAGGTAGGTGGATTTGATCTGAGGAACTTCCGTTCCGTACGCAAGTACTTTATCGACCACGCTTAAATGATCATCATCGCTTGATGTTTGGTACTATCTATCTATCTATCTATCTAACTATCTATCTATCTATCTATCTATCTATCTATCTATCTATCTATATATATATATATATATATATATATATATATATATATATATATATATATATATCACACCACCACATACCCCCACGCCATTGATTCGGCGAGTAGGCGAATGAAGAATACCATGTTCGTGGCGAGCATGTAGGCAGTTGCGTCACTTTTGTGGATTGCGTCATTCGTGCGTGACGGCTTGAGAATTGCGTCATTTCCGCGTGACGGCTTAATTGCGTTATTTGTGTCTGACGACTTAGTTGCTTTTGTGGTGGACAGATGGTACCACGACTTCTGCGCGTGAAGGGGGCGGTTCTTTTGTACGGCCAGCTTCACGAATGAAGGATTCAATATGAGCACCTTCCGTTCCACTCGCGAGTACTTTATCGACCACGTCAAAACGATCGTCATCGTGTGATGCTTGGTACTAGTTTATATAGATATCAAACCAACACAGGCAACTTAAACAAGACTTTTATATTTCACTGCAAGGATATTTTAACCCTTTCGCCGTACATCACGCGATTTCCACTGGTACGCATTTTTTCGACTATTTAGCTATACAACCTCAGCTGCTTGTATTTAAGTTTTCATTTATGTTTTTATGCTCATATTTTGATGATCTAATTCTGTATTTTAAATTAAAAACTCTTTTAGAAATTATTGTGTATTTTAACTCTAAAATGTAGATTTAATATGTATATTCAAAATACCTAACAAAACCATACACAATTTTTGAGATTTACTTCCAATGGATTCCATCTCACATTGGTCTCTTTGGCAATGACACAGCTGACCTTTTAGCCAAGGAAGGTGTCACTGAAAATTTAATGTCGAGAAGAACTTTGACTTTCTCGGAAATTTTTTCTAAAACGAAATCTTTGATTCAAGAACTATGGAAGACTCCTCCGACTCACCCCTGGTATAATAGGCAGGCACCAGGTGGTGCCCTTTCCATCAAGGCGGATAGAGTCGTCCAAACAACTATTAGTAGGCTTGCAAGTGGACACATTAGAGGCCTTTCCTTTAACTTAGGCCAGAAAATTTACGAGAATTGTACTAAATGCAATTTGGTACAGGCAACTCCAGATCATCTTTTGTTTTGTGCAGGACTTGAAAGGGAGGACATCTATTCCAGTCCTCTTTTGGTGTACGATTTCCTGAGGACTCTTGGGCTCATGGACCTGGTCTAGCCTGCGGCTAGACAGGAGGAATTAGTCAACAACAACAACAACAATTTTTGAACTTACTTTGATAAAATAATTGCGCAGCTACAGGGTTAACAGCATTGTATACGGATTCTTGTATAAATTTTAGTTACAACTAAAATATTTTAGGAATTTTTCTTTGTTGGAATTACTTAATATTTATGGAATACTAAAATAAAATTAACATAATTAATTTGCTTTTAATGACTTTTTAAAAAAATATGCATTGATTAAAATGTTTGCTTACAATTATTTCAATTATTTGTTTTAATAAATATATGGAAATGTGTACTACAGGTGACCGAATGTAAGAATTCATATTCTGCCTGCCACGCTTGCCATCTTTCTCAGACACAAAACAAAAGTAAAGATGAAATCAAAAGTAAAATAAAATTTCTATCCATTACACAAGAATCATTATTAAAATTTACTTAGTATTGATACTTCTAAGCTTTAAAGGAATATGTGGTTCGATTTAAACAAAAAATTTTAATTTGTTGATTTTCAAAATTGTTTTGATTGCTCTCTATGTGTATGTATAATGTAAAATAAATTTTTTTGTGTGCTCAAATATTAATAAAAACCGACCATTCAATTTTTTTAAGGAAAAAAACTTAAAATTTATGAATAGATTTTAAAATGCTACTCATCTTACACAAATTGACGTACACACATGAAATTTTATTTTCAAGTACCTCAAAATATGTGTAACAAAAGTTGGTATGAGTTTTATGATAACATGATTGGTATTTGTACAATATTTCTCTTTTTATGAATGCTTATTGAAGTTTCCGTAAAAAATGTGTAAAAAAAAATTCAATTATTTTTTTAAAATATAAGTTTTTTTTGTCTTAAAAACTGCATACCAACTTTTGTTGCATGCATTAATAGAAATAGTGTGAAAAAATATCAAAGCATTTGGCTCAATCGAAAAAAAAACACCTTAGCAATTTAAATGAAGAGACAAACTAGTTATTTTATCTTTCTCAGAAAAGTCAGTTTAAAGTCTTGATTTGCCATTGGGATGTGAATATAAAAAAATTTAAAAGTTAATTTAACTCTGCGTTTCTTAAACATAGAGTTTTCAAAATTTGTGAGATTTTAGAAAAGTATATAAAAGATAAAATTCAGGTTACAAAAATTTAACTTGATTTTTTTACCTATTTTTCTCAATTGAATCGTACGGTAACGCCTTAAAGCAGTAGTAAAATAATTCGTAAAAATGAATAAATAAGCTGAATAATTAGAGTTAGATTGCGATTAAAACAAAAGTCGACTGTTACTTTAAATATATAGTTAAAAATACCAAGAGGATTATCGTAAGTGTTTGATACGTGTTCATGAAATCATATCATAAGTTAATGTATGTGTGTTTACAAACTTCTACTATCAATACCAACTACGATCAATACCAGTTTTACCCTTGAGGATTGGTAAAATTATTAAGAATGTCTCATTTTTTCGATGACTTTCCTGAACGATTGATTGGCAGACTCACTACTGGCACTGTGGGATAGTGGGTTAGAAGAATGCTTCCAGACAGTGGCGTACACAAGGGGGGCTGGGGGTCTGGACCCCCAAAGCCCTTAATTTTTTTCCAATTGATTATAATACAAAGTATATAGTAAGTAAAATTTAATTAATACTAGTTATTAATGATTAATTTTATTAATTAATGCTAATTATTTATTCAAAAATTAGTTTTATACTGTGTTTTGTTCCCGAAAATCGACAAAATCAAAAGGAGCATGATACAAGTATGGTGAACTTTCGACCCCGGACACCCCCTTGAAAAATTCCTGTGTGAGCTACTGCTTCCAGAAGACCCGCTGTGTTGAGGGGTTGAGTGAGTGAGTGACTGTAGGTTTTATTGGCACAAGAGCTGATTTCGGCTATTCTGCGCCAAACGTTTGCTTATTACACCAGTGTTTCTCAAACTGTGGGGCGCGCCCCCGGGGGGGGTGCAATAAACCTACAAGGGGGCGTGAGCATATCGAAAATAAAAGATTTTAAAAAATTTATTTTCTAGAATGAAGTAAAACAAAATACTTTCTGACATAATAAAAAATATACACATTTACACGGAAAATATATATATATATATATATATATATATATATATATGTATACATATATATATATATATATATATATACATATATATATATATATATATAATCTGCGATTTTACATCATCAAAAATAAAAGCTTCTACTGCAAAACCTCATTTTTTAGCTATCTTTGATAGTATAACCAAATAAAAAACGTTTTATTCGATTTGCTGTAATACCATGATGAGAGACTTTTTTATTACGTTTTCTTTTCAAAGCGAAAATGCTACTCTTTCAGAGGAAAGACAAAACCCAGACCCATAATCAAAGAAATTTTTAGGAAGATAAAAAGTTCATCACTGTTACATATTATTGCCATCAGCTGTAGGCAGCAGAATGTATTTGCTGCGGTTTGACCTTCGAGCTTACTTGTACGATTAGTTACGTCCCTGCTTTTTTCATTTACGGAAGTTTGAAGGATTACTACGCCAAGCATAATGAAAAACATTTTACATAATTTTTTAGAACATCCATATTGTAATAAATACACTTTTAATCCGGGAGCTGTCACGTCGAGCACAGAGTGCACGAAATCGGTAATTCTGGCAAAGCTGTTTAATTGTTACCAATGGCCCTGGCACTATCCTCCTGTTTGACAACCTTAAGGTGAACTAAAATAGAATATTTGTCACATATCTCCCTCTTTTTTGGGAGTGACAGACGTTTTTTTACGATCTTAAGGTACTTGTTTTGTTTGAGTTTCCGGTGTAATAACTTTTTTTCCGAAATATTTTCTGTGTCCTTGAAAGTAGGGGGGGGTGAGTATATTTTTTCTTAATTAAATTATTCACTGGAAATACGATTTTTATTGTGTACTATAAAGATAATTATAAAAAAAGGATTGGGGTGACTCAATAACCCCGCTTGACCATTAGTATCGAATGCGAGCCTGCTCCAGAGTTAAAACATGTTGAAGTCTTTCGCTTTAAATAATAAAAATAATACAATTATTCTTCATCAGAATTTTTTTTATTGTTCATTATTCAACATCAATTCTAAATGCTAATTCTTTGAGGCTTAAAATTACAGTTCGCTTAAAACTAATTATAATTTGGGCAATCATTTAAAAAAAATCATTTTACATTTTTGTAAACATTGTCGCAAACTTGGCTTTACTCTCCTTACAATTAAGCGATTATATCAATGATATTTTATTTTCTTATAAATGAACTTGTGCAAAGAGTGGGTTCTTCAGCCGGTATACTTTTAATGTATCAGTGCTGCGCAGAGTATTTTATAACTAATTAATTAATATTAAATTAGGAACAAGTTTAATAAGTATTAGCGACTTCCATGGGCTTGTCTTACAGAGCGAAGTTTTTCAAAGGAATGCTTAGGATTAGAAATTGACCCTCTGAGTTCTTTTTCTACATTTAGCTGATATCTATATCTTGTCTTCTAGCAGCCACTGCATTTTGCAATATGTTCCAATTTAAAATTTAGAAAAAGGAAAAATAACATAATAATTATCCTATTACCTACTTATTTATTATTATTACTATTATTTTTTTTTTGCTTAAAAGTAAAATATACAAATTTTAATACTTGTCATGAATTTGTACGGTTTATAATAAAGATTGTTGTTTTAGCGTCAAAGTGCATTATTATTGCATTCAGTACATTATTAATGTATAAGGGGGCGCGTAAAAAATTGTGATT
Organism: Trichonephila clavipes; assembly: GCA_019973935.1. Taxonomy (NCBI): domain Eukaryota; kingdom Metazoa; phylum Arthropoda; class Arachnida; order Araneae; family Nephilidae; genus Trichonephila; species Trichonephila clavipes. The sequence goes on along the minus strand of BMAU01015815.1, from coordinate 98,367 downwards.
AAAAAGGGGGGCGCCAGTAGTGAAAGTTTGAGAAGCACTGTATTACACCTTAAAACAGCGTTAGTCCAAAACAAAAAAATACGAATTTTGAAATAAATAGTCTTCAAAATTAAGGAAAAATTAAAATAATTCAACGCAATACGAAATGAATACAAAAATATGTTATTGATAACGAATAATGAGTAATCTAACAAAAATAAATTAACCTATAATTATATGCAAGTACTTTTTAAAATAATTGTCTGTAGTGCAGATGTGAAAAGAAGAAAAGGGAAAATTGAATGGCAAGAAAGAGGGTCGAAAGTAGAAAAGGATCACTAGGGTACCTCGGAATCGTGACAGCCGTTGTGACGGGGTTTTATCGCGCATTTCACTAAAATCCTCTCGGGGAATCTTTGGGGCCAGAATGGCATTTCATTCCAACCAACTCAAGAAGAAAACACGATATGCAGATTAAGAATGGTTATGTTGGAGCTTTAGCATTCGCGAGAGAGGCAAAGGGTAGTCTTAGAAGTCTTAGGAAGTATTATAAGAGTAATGTAGAAGTGTCGGTTTGTGTGTGTGTCTGAAATTAGAAGTTTGCCTGGTTACCGGATCCAGTTGTATTACAGTATTATATAGAAGATATAAAGATGGGTAGCTGTTCGCCGTGGAATATTGGTAAGCGATATAATATTAAACTTTAATGATAGAGCGGACTCTAGTTGTTTAAGGAATAGGCTATAGATATAGATTCAGTGGTTAAATTATCATAATAACAGTGAGTAAGATTTAATGCGCTATTTGCTAAGAAGTAGTATTTATGTCGTATCACTCCTGATCATTTCCCTCTAAGACTTGTGTTGCGTTGCTTAATATAAATTGAGATAATAATAAACTAAATTTATTATGGAAGGTTTGAGTGGTCAATCTTTTATCCCTACAGACTTAGGTCGCATGGATGAGGAAAAGATGATACCCCCAGCTCGGGGGGGTATCATACCGTGTTTACCAAATATTGTAAACCCCTTGGGAAAAGGAAAATTTCACGAGGGCACCTCGGGATTGCGACACCCATACTCATCTAAATAAGATAAGCCCCCTGAGGGGGTTTTGAAAGGTTGATGTATGTTGAAGATGCACGTGTTCGCCTTGGTGTAGAGCAGGGGTGGGCAGACTTTTCCAGGGTATGGGCTACTTCTAATTTTTTCTAAGCGTTACGGTCCACCCAGTGGCGCACACAAAGGCGGGGGAGGGGCCCACGGGCCAAGAACCTTCCTCATAGCTCATGATTTTTTTTCCGATTCATTATTATCCCATGTATATAGTACGCAAAATGTAATTAAGTATTTATTACTACTAATTTTTTTTATTGATTAATGTTAATTATTTATTCAGTAATTTATTTTTTTGCTTTTTTTTTGTTCCTGACAATCGACAAAATCAATAAAATATGTTTGCTGAGTATTGGGGTATGATACGAGAATGGAAAACCTTCGACCCCCCTCTACACACTCCCTGAAAAACTCTTGTGTGTATATCTGCCCAATGTCGTAGGTGTGGTGAGGTAATGCTAAGATTATTGTTATAACTTAATAATAAATACGGAAAATGTCCTGACCTAGAGAACTAAAATTAAAAAAAAACACTTTTTTAAAACCATGTTTATATAAAGCAAAATGCAAAATATAGACTTAATAATAATAGCCACAGAAATATAATTATATCAAATGATGCATTTATTGTGAAACAATTCTAAAAACATTAGAAAATGAAACATTTTTATCTAAAGTTAATTTTTATTGTTATAGTCAGTAGAAGACTTAGTATACTGTCAGCCAATCTTGTATATTCCGTATATAATTACTTTCTACTAAAATCTTCAAGCAACTAATACCAACTAATACAGCCCCAAAATGTCTTGGCGGTCCACCAGTCGACCGCGATCTACGTAATGCCCACCCCGGGTGTAGAGGAAAACTTGGAGGGAGAGATGCCAGCTAAGGTATCGTTACCATCACTTGAAGGTGGTTGATAATTATGAAATCTTTTGCCAATGGCCTACTTGTACCTTCATTGTAAGACATTAATAAACATTAATCAAATGAAGTTAGCATGAGGGAATGTAAGGCTCTTATTGTTCTTTTATGCATATTTCAACTTGGGCTAATTAGCGTTAAAGTATCTTCCCCAATGCTTGTTTAATATTCTGTTTGTAAGCTTGATGTAAGCTTAAAACATTTAATTTGCGAAGAAAAAAAAAAGAAATTTGGGAGATTTTTTAGCACGCAAAAGAAATGATTACTAATCCATATTCATAAAAAAAAGAACGAAAAAAAACCATATTTTTCTGATTGACGGAAACTTCAAATTCTGAGAGATAGACACCCTCGAGAATTTTTTTTTACTACTGTCGATCAAATAAAGAAACCTTATAAAGGGTTCGCTGAAGCTACAATATTAACTTTACGAACGGTACGAAATTTTATGTGACATAAAAGCCACAAAGCCGTGACTTAGAAATAAAGAAAGAAGAAGAAAAAAAAATGTCTACAAATCTTGAGTGTGTGGTATGAAAAAAGTTCTGTTCTTTTCCAGTTCGAAAATGAAAAAAAAAATATTCTTTATCTTCCTTTCTAGAAATTCCTGTTCCGTTTTTGTCAAAAAAAGGACTGAGAGGAAGAAAGAGACTGGACGCCTGATGCCATACAAAAAAGATAAAAATCTCAAAATAAATAAATAAAACCCTCGTAGACCAGACCAATTAATTGCGGGTCATAAAAGCTGAAGTTACGACTTATGATGTTGGTGATTGCTGGGAGGGACTGGAAAAGGGGATCATCAGGAAAAGGGGGAGAGAAAAAGGGTGTTTATATTGCTTCCTTTCCGTAGCTTCGTCGGATGAGTTGAGTTGAGCTGTCCAACGAGTACTTTTAGACCCATAAACATACTAAGTCTTATCTTTCTGGGTGCACTGCTGTGAAAATTGTAGGAGCGTTATTAAAATACATTACCCCATATAAGTAAGCATACTTGGACACCGTCCGAGTTTCAAGAGCTACAAAATAAAAAAAAATCTAAAAAATTTTAATTTTGTGAAATTTTATGGGTGGAGGGAGCGGTTTACAGTTTTTGTGGGAATATAGGCTGTAAACTATTTATTATTTTCATTCTTTTCGTAAATTAAGTTTGATGTAGGGCTCATGTGTAAAAATTTTTGATTAAAAATTCCATTTTTTTTTAATATGCTTGTGAGAAAGACGGGTTTTCTGGTTCACTGTCTTTTATACTGGATCTATTTAATTCAGTATATTTTATTCACAAGTATTAGTTTTAATAATTTAACTTAATGAGTTGATTTCAATTAATATCCTTATTTGAATTTATATAAATATATGTAGATTAAAAGATTTTTAATTAATAAAAAAAAGAAGAAGAAACGAGTCTTTTACAGTAGTCGCATGTGATGTGTAGCATTTGACATGTTATTGTGGTAAATACGCAATATTAGCCTTTTTTTCCTGATGAAAAAAATATGAATCGGGTATGATTGGAAATAATTTTCTATCGAATAATTATATCTTTAATGAAAATTGTATTTAATTATATACGAGTATATATATATATATATAACAAAAGGAGTAAAACAATGCAATATTTTATCAGAAATAATTATTCTTGTTCTATTTGGCGAAGAGTGGAGACAACAGACTTATAACTAAAATATAACACACATAATTGTGATTTCAAAGTATTTAAAAACCGTTGGAAAAAAAAAACAGCGTCAATAACATTACCTCTGTTAGCAGTCGAAATATTTTGATTTGCGTTCATTTTGAGCTTGAGTTCATCATTCATAAAAGCTTTGAGCTGCTCAGCTTTTGGCAAACTGAAGTTAAAGTTAAAGTCACAACTCAAAATCGGGGGAAGCGAGTGAGAATTTTTTTTTAAAAGAGCAGAACCACCTTCGTTATGTGGTAAAAGTACAAAATGCAGGAAATCTTTAATCTTTTTTTAACCGTTTGATTCGAAGAAATGTATACGACCACCGAACTCACTGTTTGTCCATTTTCAAATAAGCATTCTGCCGCACTTATGTCCCCCCCCGCCAATATCGTGACTAACGAATTTAGAGTCAAGCGCTCGATTGCTACTAGAGTTGGACCCCGTGCTAGGGTAGAGAAAAGACACAGCCACGCATTCTCATTGGTCAAATCAAGTAGCACGCGCTTATGTCACATCCGTCCCTTTTCACGAAAACACTCCCACAAATATCCAGCAACCGAGAGGAAAGATGTTACACATCAAAAACATTTCTATTTGGAGAAAAACTTTTTTAAGAAAAAAAAACATTATTTACACTGTCCAAAAATATGGAAGTATTATTTCTACTACACGGAAAATCCATTGAGAATTTGGCTTCATTAATGTGTAGTGGGTTCTCAACGCGCTTTTCAACTAACCTCTATGAAAATCTATTTTATTGATGTTTTGAACTTCAATTTGTTATGAAACCCTGATATCTGTAGACAAGGTTTTTCTATTTAAAGATGTTGGATTGTAAATGAGGATGAAGTGATGGCATTTGTAATAGAGGTAGTTGAGGTTATAATTGTAATTGAGATTTTAATTGTAGTTGAGGTTTTTATTATTGTAATAACAATTGAGGTTTTGCTGAAATTATAAATGTAAGAAGAGGCATTGAGGTAGCAAGTGTAAAGATTGACTTCGATTATTTGTAATTAGAATTAGAGGGTTGGGTTAAACTCTTTGGTTTAGTGTGACTGTTGCTTAGGATTACATTAGATTTTTAATCTTTTTAACCGTGATTCAAAGATTCCAAAGTATGCTGAATGAATCATTGTTACTTTTGGTTAGGGATCGAAATTAATTTCACTCATATTAAGCTTAGGTTAATGAAGTATTAATACACTACAATTTAGACCGAATAAAAGTTGTTGCGTCGTACAAAGTCGAGTTTGACTCGTATAATACAAATTCCAGTATTCTTCAAATATTTTCAAAAGCTTAGTTAAATAAACATTGGATAAATTTCGCGGTAATTTTATAGTTTATTAAAAAACTTCCTAAAAAACTCCCTATTTGTGTTACTTTTTATAAATATTGTGCCATTTTAGTGTATTTTTTTATGGGAAAAGGGGACAGCAGGAGAATGTATTTTTCCAAAAATAAGTTTTTTTTATTAATGAAAAAAAACTTGTAATAACAGTATGTTGGGGTAAAATAAGTTACAATAATTACTATGAAATGATCAGGATATCTACATAAAACTTGTGTGCGTGAACTATAATATTAATGAACCTTATATATAGAAAGTTGTAAATTGTAGCTGTTATACTGATTCTTTCTGTTTCAAGAAAGAAAAAGAAAAATTGAATTAGTTCGCATTACGGAAAGAATACAATCGTGATATGAACCAGTTCCTTCAGGTAAAAAATTATATTGACCATCAAATACACAATGAAACTATCTGACTGTTGCTCACTGGCATCACTTGCTGCTGCGTGAGCCCTGTATCAACTTCTTGGATGCCCTTTTTGGGGAGTCCTTTACTATACAACAATTTTTTTGCTTGTATATGTAGGGGCTCCTGATGCTTGGGTGGGGAGGGGGGCTCGTATTATTGTCCCTGCTGTTGTTGTATTTCACTACATGGCACAGTTGTGAAATGGATAAGGAATTTTCACACACGTGGCCACACGGGGATCACAGTTGTTCTAAAAACTGAACTACCATCACTCATGAACGTTGCTTCCACAGTGAAAAAAGTGGAAGACTATCGTATCAGACAAAAAAAAACAAGCCTCCAAGCAGTGGCGTCCCTTACCTCTTGGAAATCAACATGTTTTTATTTTTTACTATCCAGATTACGCCTTGTAGTGCTTTTGTCAACGGTTTTTAGAATGCTGAACTTTTAATAGACTAAATTTAAACCTTTTTTTATTTATATTTATCTCTTAATTTCTAAGCTGCTTCCATTAAGGAGACCTCTCAGGTAAGCCTATTTATCCATCTCCTTTAGATTTCTCAGACTTCAAGGCAGCCAATCGAGAGCCAACTCACTCCATCTTGCCCACCAATAGCAGTGCATTCTCTCACACACAGTTTTTGATTCAGAACTTCTACCGGCATCCTAACTAACCCCAGTTTCACTCATTATCTTTTTTGCCTGTTTCTTGTCCTCTAATCAGGATGCTTCTCCCTACAAGCCAATCAGGCAGCTCGTTTTCTCTACTCATGTCAAACTACATCGCTCAGGCCTTATTAGAATTGTTTCGACATGGGATGGAGGATCGCTTTGCGATGCATGCTCATATGACGCTCATCGTATCCATTTTAGACTGTAACCCCTCCAACCCAAATAAGGTAGATACGCTATTGCACCCAGATGGTCAGAAATGAAACTGGTCGTAGATATGGTAATGTGTGGAAAATTATTTTCAAAGAACTATTTGTGTCAAATTATTGGCACGCTGGATTCTGCGAATACTACCTGCTATTCAGAAGCAAAATTGGTTCAACCTAACAAAGACAACGAATCGTTTGAATCAGGATGACGATAGTTCTGTTCACCTGTTGACTATGGAATAATCTTGGATCTATTAATAAACTCCCGAGAACAAAAAGATTAACACACTGTGACTCATTTCCTCCAAGAAGGTTAAGGTGCAGATCTTTGCAGTGGAAATCATGTTGTATATGTTTTTGGTGGTCTGGCATGGAGCCCTCCTAGTAGACTACTTAGATGATGTTCAGACCATCAGTACCTTTTTCTTTACATTGCTGAGCAAATTGTGCGATATTGTGATCACGAAAAGTGCGGTGTGATCACCTAAAGTGCTTGTCTTCTAGCCACCAGAACAATTGCTGAATGATCACGAGGTTGATGAATTAAAGCGATGTGGCTTTCAAATTTCACCACATCCACCCTATTCTCTCAATCTTTCCCCAATAGTACATTTTTTTCATACCTAGAAATACCTTTCTCATACCTAACAATTACGCGGTCAAAGACTGAAGTATGCTAATGATGCATTTGAGAGGTGGTACGTGTTTCAACAGGAGCGTACACAAGAGTGGATTTGGGGTGATCAAACCCCTATAAACTTGCCGATTTTGAATTTTTACCTCAGAAATTTCTTCTTGGAGTTTTCGTCGACATGTTTTTTTAGAATATAACCTCTTCCATATAAAAGATATTTGTGTATACTTCTGTGTTTCGATGCCGTCTTATGAATTCTATTATGGCGGCCTACGAAAAGTCAAGAAAAGCTGGGACAAGTGTACAACTCTGGATAGTGATTATCTAGTGGATAATTCATAAAAATAACAAATAAAAAGTGTGTTTTTATCTCGATTATTATTATTAATTATTAAAACTTTACCACCTCCTCGTTAAGAGGAAAATGTATTTATTATGAGCTTTTCCCACTGATTACCAAATATCGAAATATAATCTAAAAATTTTACTAACAAGGGGAGGGCACGATTAAAGAATTCATTTGGGGTCGAGACTTGGTGTAATAGTAGTACTCCTTTAGGGTGTTCAACCCTCAATGTAATTCCTCCGAATGGCCAGTCAATTCGGAGAAAAAAGCCTTCGAAATTCATGCTTAGCTTTTATACAATTAAATTTCAGTTTTCCTCCAACGATTTTATAGCTTGGTTGCTATATCGTCTGCCTACTTTGAGCGAGGTCTGGGATCGATTCATCAGTCAACTTTTTTTCATTTAATTTAATTATTTTTAAAATTTAATAAACTTATTTATGAAAGGTTTATTAAATATTAAATCATATTTTATGTAATTATTTTGTATTTTATAAAGTGAAAACAATTAAATAAGTTTATTATTTAAATTATGTATAATTAAAATTATTATTAATAAAAATATTTTTGTATAAAATTTATGGTAGAACCCCCTCAGTATAGAGGGCGCTGCTTGTAAAAACATGCTTTGTTGAGACCAGAGATCTTGTGTACGTGACCGAGTGCAGACGCACTCCGTATTCCATTAAACTTATTATTTAATCTTACACTTGTCTTCGATGATTTATTGAATTAAATTGAGTCTAACGATTGAGATGATATGAAAGTTGATTGATATAAAAGCATTCTACCACTGATTAACTGAACCACCGATCATCGTAACAATTTAATATAAGTATTTATATAATTACAGTATTTTTTTTACTTTATAAAATACAAAATAATAACATAAAATATCATTTAATATTTAGTAAACCTTTCATAAATAAGTTTATTTAATTTTAAAAATAATTAAATGAAATGAAAAAAAAATGACCGATGAATCAAACCCAGACCTCGCGCATAGTATGAAGAAGATATATCACCCAAGCAACGAAATCGTTGGAGGAAACTAAAATTTAATTGTATAAAAGCTAAGCATGAATTTCGAAGGCTTTTTTCTCCGAATGGACTGGCCATTCGGCGGAATAACATTGAGGATTGAACACCCTAAAGGAGTACTACTATTACATCAAGTCTCGACCCCAAATGAATTTCCTTAGTCGTGACCTCTCCTTGTAAGAAAAAGTCCTCTAATATATTCTATGTGTCACAAGTAGAGATTTTCTTATAAAAGTAATTAATTTCTAAACAGACATTCAACACACACGTGGAAACAAAAAATGAAATAAATTAGGATTAGAAGTAATATAAAGAACACGAAATGTGTTAGATAAGATTTGGAATTTTTTATGGGGTAGTAAAGAATATAAAACAAGTCTTGAATACATTTATTGTAATTAGCCCTTATAAATTTTCTAAGGCTTACAAACAACCTTACTGTGTCTAAGAGTGTTTTCTAGAAATCTCTCACAATACGCAAATCACCTGAGATGAATGGAAAACTATTATGAATTTTTCGTTGTGATGTTGGATTTTTTTTCAAGTTGGAACAAGCATGAAATTAAATTATGACACACTTTTAAGATATAAAACTATGCCATTTCCTTTAGAAACTAAAAATTAAACTGAGTGGCGCAACATTCCATGAAGGCCAAGGCCTAATGTGCCCATCTCAATATATTTGACCTTAGGGCGCTGAGGTGCATGAGTAGATGTCCGGATCAACTAGATAAATCTGAAGCGATACCCCCAGTGATTAGTCCCCCAAGCAAGCTTGTTACTCATTTGTCGACCTACTGAAGGGATGAAAGGCAGAAAAACTATATACATATAAAACCCTTCAAAATACATATTTATTTATTATAATATGTATGTGTATTCACAAATATCATATGTAATGTATTTATCACAATTTATACATATATACATATAATAGCGCCCAAAGTCTGCACAACCAGATTTCTTGTTAGAAGCACACACAAAAAAAATGCTCTAAGAGTTGTAAATGCACGAACCATAGTTTACGAGAAAAATATGAAAAATAAAATATGACGTCACAGACGGTGCAGGGAAAAAATACCGTATTGGACACATCAATTGCAGTATTTGAAAATATTTAAAAAGGCAGATGTTCAAAGTGTCCGCCATGGATATCGAGGCAGATTTGACCTTGTTGTGGAATAGATGAGTACACACGTTACAGCAGTGCTTTATCCACCGAAGTACAAGTAGTATGACGAGCATTAAGTCCGTTTGCATTGTCACTACGTCTTCATACACCACAAAATGCAACAGTGTGAGATCTGGCGATACTAGTGGCATAGACCCCAACGTCTTATCCAGCGGCCAGAGTATGCCCGGAGACCCACCATGCATCATTATTCATTCATCATCAAATACAATATTTTTCTCGAAAGCAGGATCATACAGGTGCATTTCTTTGAGAATTTGTTTTTATACTCCCAACGAAGGATTTTGGTGAGCTTGAGCGCTAGTTCAAAGACAAACTATATATATATATATATATATATATATATATATATATATATATATATATATATATATATATATATATATATATATATATATATATATATATATATATATATATATATATATAAGTATAATTAAATTTTAGATTAAAAATTAAATTCCTTATCTAGCACTTAACTCATCTTTTTCATTTCATCTTCAAGTTTCAAATTAATCACCCATTTTTTTCTTCTGAACATATAGTCTAGCCAACAAACATGTCTAATTCCAGATCGTTAGATATAATAGCCCTATTTGTCAGCATTATTTTTCAAGTACAATCATAAAAGCCGCGATACTTACCTCATCGGTGTTTTAAGTGCTAATCCACTTAGTTTTCATGGTGGCGTTCTTTTTTCTCTCTCCTCTCAGCGTCAGAATTTGTATTGATTTCATCAAATAAAAATACTTTCTAAAACTAAGTCTGATTCTCAAAAAACATGTCATATATATATATATATGCTTCTTGGTATTCCAGTGTTTGTAATTGAACGAAAATATTATTGATTAAATACTAATTCAGATCTCGTTCTCAAGTTTTTTTTTTCTTTTCAAATGGCACAATATTGGTGGATTCCAATTGTCACAACGTCATTTTAATGTCTAATTTCTTCCCAGTTTACAGTTACTGAGTTCTGATGATGCGAAATTGTATCAAAATTTAATTTTGCGAGATTGCTTAAGCCAAATAGGCACTCTAGAGATCTTTAAAATTCGCATAATCATACGACATGGAAGTTGCCTATTTTTAGTATCATGAAAATCCCCCGCCTTAGGACAGGATCGAACCCACAAACTTGGACGTTCGAGGCCAGTACCTACCGAACACGCACTCCAGCCAACTCGTTGTCAAAACCAAACGTATCCATTTTATAGATTTTACAAGGCTTGAAGATTACAGATTAACCGACGAGTCATAAATTCCTGCTAATGTGCCACTGAAGACACGTCATATAGAGGAGCTGATTCACGTTACATTAGTCGATGCTCTAATTCCTCCCATTGGCTTAGTGTCGAAGTCAGGTGAGGAAAGCTACGTTTTGGTCTCTGTACTTAATCTTAGATCAAAACTACGAGAAATGTTGCCGAAGGTCTTCGTGTTGTTTTTTTAGTGTGACGATAACACTCACTTAGAGATTACAGAATTGGGTAAATCTGATACTCATAATGGTTTTTATGTACCCATGCATTCACGAAAATCTGTTTGTTTATGCATGGATTAATTAAAATTGAAAGACATTGTAATTGATACTCTTTCAAGAAAAATGTATCATCGTAATTATAGTATTTTAAAAAACACACAATCACAGGAAATTATACATATATTTTTTAAAGAATTAAAATACTGCTTTTGTTGTTAATCGAACTGAAAAGTAAAAATATAATTCTTAATATAAGAATAAAATTATATATATATTAACGCAGCACTTCTCTCTCTCTCTCAAACTGTGGGGCGCGCCCGCTAGAGGGGGACGTGATAATCTTACAAGGGGGCGCGACCATTTTGAAAAGTCAAAAAAAAAATAAAAGATTAAAAAATTTACAAATTTACTGAAAGGAAGTAAAAAAAAATCATTCTGACATAATAAAAGTAAATTTATGTCGGAATAGTATTTACACTGATACAGTAGCGCATACAGGAATTTTTTTCAAGGGGAAGGTCCAGGGTCGAAAGTCCAACATTCTTGTATCATGCTCCTTTTAATCTTGTCCATTTTCAGGAACAAAAAACAGTAAAAAGTTAATTATCGAATGAATAACTAGCTTTAGTTAATAAAATTAATCATTAATAACAAATAATTAAATTTTACGAGCTATATACTTAAAATTATAATCAATCGGAAAAAAAATCAAGGATTTCGGGGGGAGGGTCTGGACCCTTGGAACTCTCCCCCTTGTGTGCGCCACTGCATTGATATAATATACTTATCAGTACTGCACACTATATTTGATAATTAATTTATCAAAATTAAGTTAAGAACAAGATTAATAATTACTAGCAACTCCCAAGAGTTTGTCATATATAAAATTATGTACAAAATTTAATACTCATCTTGATAATTTGAACGGTTTATAACTATAATCGTTTAAACGTTTATCGTCGAATTCAATATTATTGAATTCAATGCATTGTTATTGTGGGGAAGGCAGTGGGCCTCGAAGAAAAATATGATTGAAAATTGGGTAGAAGTATTGAAAGTTTGAGGAGCACTGGATCAATTAGAATATTATTGTCACTGTGGTAAAAACATGGGGTGCTTCGTACTACATTTTTACACTACCTCTGCAATTCGAAATAGAACTAATGAGAAATTATTGATAGCTATTGATATCGAGCACGGCAAACTTTTACCACAATGAAAATATAATATTCTCGTCACTCATTTTATTCTTATATTACGATTTATTATTTTTATTTTTCAGTTCAATTAACAGTAAAAACTATTTTTTAGTTTTTTTAACGTATAATTTATTTTTCATTTTTTTTAGTTCAATTTACAATAAAAGCGGTTTCATCCTAGTTTTATAGATTAACATTTTTACTTTGTTTGTTGTTTTTGTATTAACCATTAGCGTTTTCACATTGGGGTTGTAACAATCTTTTAGTCGTCAAATATGCAAATAGGATCTGGACTTAGTTGCTTAATCTGGAAATGGGAAATCGTTAATCCTGATCAGGACAATGGAACAAAATCGTTAAGTTATTGTATTGCCATCTGTCCTTGACAAGTGTGCAAAAGTTTGAATTAATCCAATTGTTTAAAGCGGGTAAAAATTGAGTTCAAAGATTCCGTTACAAACAGGTGAAGCTAATAAAAATAATATACAGAATATTTTGTGTTTTAACAAATCCATTCAAGTATGTACATTGTATACAGATTGTACGAAACAAATCGCTATCTTAAAATGGTATGTTTGTTACAATAAAAATGTTCGAAACAATAAAATAAAAAATAAAACGTACTAAGAATCATTAATACTAATTATGCGAGGTTACAGAAGTAAAATTTTTTGCATTAACCAAATATATTTTCAAAAAGAGGTAGAGAAAAAAAAGGAAGATGTAATCATTTTCATCTTTATCGACAACGAATGCACATTATATTATAAGATTTGTTCCCAAATAAGCTTATTTTACAGTTTAATTGAGGTAAGTATCATATTACGTTGTTACTTAATTCGAGCCAAAAAAATGCACAAATGAATAAAAGTATGCGCGATAATATATATATATATTAATTTCAGGTAACTTTTTTTTTAGTTTAATTAAAATTATGCAATATGAGATTCAAAGCATTAGATTATCCTAATTAAACATATTTTTTTTGTGAAATAAAATACATTTAATGGTAAACGAAACAAATTTCATATTTTTTCAAAAAATTAACTTATCTTAATTACGATATATTTCGATGAATGAAGTATTGAATTTAGTGAGAGAGCAACAAAAATTCGTCCAATTAAAATAAGCTTTGCCAAATGAAAGAAACGAAACCCTATGTTCTTCCAATTAAAATGAAGACAGAAGCGTAGAAAAGAAGTACAAAATTAAAATATTCGAAATAATACAAAACAGGAGGGACCATGACATATTGGTGAGTGGGGAAATATAAAGACTGACAGTTTAAATTCTTACTGCTAAGTAGCTCTTCACAGTGCTAAATAACTGCTGCTGATATTTTTGTACTTGTTTGATTTTCGTATCTTATGTGTCCTAGGTTTTGTAATTTCCAAAACTTTCAATGTAAGGTCATATGGACAAAAAGATAAGGAAATTGGTCAATCTTTACTACACATGCCTGCTTTAAAAATGCGACAACTTTTAGTTTTAAAAAAAGGGAGATACGGAGATTTTTTTGTGGTTTTTAGATTTATTTAGTACATATTAAGAAAAATGTGCTAAATTAAAGAAGAGAAAAAGAAGTTATTATTACTAAAATGAGGAAAAATGGGTAAAAATTTACAAAACATTACATAAACAAGGCCCATTCTGTACAAAATGATATGAAAAAATTTCTAATTTTTCAACTTTGATGTGCTGTTTTGCTAATCATTTTTGAAATGACCTTCAGGATAAGAAATATTTTACTTCTTTTTCAAAAACTAGAGCACTTTATGTTAGTTATTATATGAGGTTTCTTTAAAAAACAGTATTATATTTACATAAGGGACGGTAAATTTTGTAATAAAACAGTGATTGATAAATCTGAAGATTAAAACACTTTTACAGAAGGGTGTTTTTTTAAGAGGTATAGAACTTTAAATTGCAATAAAACAACGATGCATTATTCGATTGACATGATTTTTTTTATTCGAAAGATAATCTTGTGGCATTACATTTTAAATATGATTTCTGGCATAGGACTGCCACGGCTGGCTCGGATGTAGTCCAATCTGGACGTCCAATTTTGGATGACTTTTTCCAACATTTGTGGCCGTATATCGGCAATAACACGGCGAATGTTGTCTTCCAAATGGTCAAGCGTTTGTGGCTTATCCACATAGACCAATGACTTTACATAGCCCCACAGAAAATAGTCTAGCGGTGTTAAATCGCAAGATCTTGGAGGCCAATTCACGGGTCCAAAACGTGAAATTAGGCAGACATCAAACGTGTCTTTCAATAAATCGATTGAGGCACGAGCTGTGTGACATGTTGCACCGTCTTGTTGGAACCACAGCTCCTGGACATCATGATTGTTCAGTTCAGGAATGAAAAAGTTAGTAATCATGGCTCTATACCGATCACCATTGACTGTAACGTTGTGACCTTCATCGTTTTTGAAGAAGGATTCCACCAGCCCATAAAGCGCACCAAACAGTCAGTTTTTCTGGATGTAACGGTGATTCGACATACACTTGTGGCATACACTTCAAAGTATGATATCTTGATTTAAAGTTGTGGCATCTGCTGAAACTAAAACACTTTCAGTTTTTTCTCTAGTGAAGGGGGAATAATAAACTCGGAATTTTATAAAGATAATAAGATGGCCTATAAAATAAAATTAAAAAAATTGCCAATTTTTGGCAAAATTCGCAATTTTACGGCTGTTGGATATCTTAAGCACTGGTGTAGGAAGTTCCGAGTGGACTCTGTATCTGGCCCTTTTATAGATATGAGAAACCTATTAGAAGGACCGCAGTTATACATATTGGGGCCCCTGTAGCTTGCGGGCACTGGATCATTGATAAGACTGATACGGTGATAGCTACGTCCTTAACCTTAAGCATTGTACTTTTCACAATCAACATTTACTTTTAATTTATTCTTATTAATCCAACCGCAAAATGTATTTTTGTTACTTATCCCACCCGATCAACAGTATCATTAGATCGAAGCCCACAAAATTTATCATGATAAAGGTAGCCAGATTACATCTGACGTGAGCCGCAGCTTTAAGTACCAAGCAGGTGACAGTACGATTTCACTCCCTTCCATCCCAATTTTAAAAGAAAACACCGGGGGTCGAGAGGGGATGCACCTCTTTTTTTCCACATTAGTATTCATGTCATAGAAACACGGCCTTGCTATTCAAGAATATGAGATTTTTTGGATTATCAATGCCGAGATGTTACATCTTCTACAGATAAGTACAAACGGATTCTTACCCTTCAGTGTGTCTTGTTTTCATGTCGCGTAAAAACTCTAATATTTAACTTAACAAAAGTAAGTTGTTCATATTCCATGATTGGCATCATTTAGAGTTTGATTCAATGGTTTCTCCACCATCCTGCATTCGAATACACCCCCCCCCTCTTTTGAAACCTCAATATGATGAGCGAGATCTCCACCTCCAACAACCTGAGAAGAAGGTACTGCGTCAGTATATTTAATTTTTTATATAAACATATACTTACAATAATGCAAGAGACATTTGTGAGAAATAAATTCTATAATTTCTTATTTAAAATGAACTGGGTATTTAGAAAATAGACTGGCTTCTTACGCAATAACGAAAAATAAAATTTCCATGTAGTGAATGTTAAATTAAGGCTTTTATTTTAATTTTTTTTTGTAAAACTGATGAAATATAAGTAATATAAAAAAATAAAGTCAATTTCTCTACTTGATCAGCAAAGAAAATTTTTATTTTAGTTGTTTTTTATTAAATAATTATAATTAATATAAATATGTATATACATATGTCATAATCACAATATTAATTGGCAAAGTAGTATGTGAATTTCCTTGAAATTTCCCATTTTCCTTTCTATGTAGGGTATCAGACTATTATTTTTGTTTGTTACTATTTATTCACTTTCATTTTTTTTTCGTTTCTGATTTATGAAGCTCATGGTGGTCTACAATTACTCATTCTATTCACCTCTTGTAATAATTTCTTATTGCAAGGAACCTTTACAGTGAGTTTCGAGTAATCCAGTTCTTCAATTAATAGTCCGCCTAATAATTTCACATAACTCACGGTGACATATGCTTAACCTGCTGCGAAGAGTTTTCGACTTAGATACATTACTGCATAATCTATAGTGCTACCTTGCATCTTATTTACTGTTGATATCCATGATAGTATTAATGGTAGTATTCTTTGTTCAACAGTACCGTAGAGCCGTTTGGTGGGAAATTGCACCGATATTAGCTCGATTCTAATTAAAATTAATTAATAAATTAATATTTGAAAAAACTGTATTAACATCAAGGGTCATCCACTACAAGTTTAAAAAAATAACTATTTGAACTTGAGTGAATGAATAGAAGATAGATGATTGAAAATTTTATCAAGAAAAATTAATATATATCGAGAGAGTCTAACTAATTGGGATTGAAAAAAATGTAACACTTAGAAGAAGTAAGCATCTAAAAAAAATTGCATATTCAAAAAAATATTTTTTTTTAACTTACTTGCTTGGAGTTAAAATAAATTCTCAAAGGATTATTTTCCAAGTTAACACTTGATATCTACTTAATTATTAATTTAATAATAGAAAATCTTGCCATTTGAAACGAAATTAAGTTACTATCACCGTTACAGGAAAAAAAAAATACGATGAAAAAAAGAGCAAAAAAATAAGACTATTAACTAACTGCAACGAAACACATTTTCTATGAATTTAAGGCCATTAATTGCTTCATGAAGCAAATCCGTGTCTTGAGATAACCGGCTGACACTAAAATGCCAAACTGGAATCGATAACGATGAATAAAAATCCATCCATAACAACAACAAGAATCCAACGATTATAAACGACGATCACGCCAAATTACCTTCATTAAATTCTTCATTCAACCACGTTTACACATTCAATTACTCACATCGAACACCAGGAAAGGCGTTGAATAAGAAAGAAAAAAATAACGAGGGCAAGACGAGCCAAATCTTGAAAAAGAGAATTTTCCAGATTGATATGCTCGTGGTGCTAATACTGTTGTAAATCATCCTAGTTGGGTGGGTTAGAAATCAGGTAAACGCCCTGTTATACCCCTCTAGATAACATAAAATTTATTTTTACCACACATTAAAAGCCATTAATCTTTGCGACGTTGAGGGTTTTAATTTAGGGCACAAAATACAAAAGAAACTACTGTGGTAAAAACTCATTTTTCTAAAGTTGGGGAGGAAAATTAAAAGCGCGAACTGTCTGCTGAGGTTTGTGCTACGAAGTGGAAGAGTTTGGTGGAGATTATCTCACATTGTAATTGTGTGAACAAAAGTTGCTGCTTTAAGGATGGCAATCTTTTTTTTTTCTACTTAAAAAGTAATTATGTTAGTTGAATTGCATGACAAAATGAATTTTATTGGACTTAGGCATGACACATAACGTTTAAAAAGAAGTTAAGGAGAATAAATTGCGTGACAAAATGTTTTTAGAGTTAACTGTGGATTGATACAAACTAAATTTTAGCTGTCACAATTTAGATTTTTTCTTATGTTTATGTTTTTTCGGAAACGTTTAATAATATTTTATGTTTCCCTAAATTTAAGTTGCACTTCGTTTTACAAAGTATGTAATGTCTAATTAATGTGAAATACTTTTACTAAGTCTCAGAGTTTTTCAGTATATATATAAAGCTAACCACAAAAAGAATTACAGGGTGCCCATAATATACCTTTTACACTTTTAAAAAGTGATTAAAAATAAACACTGGCGTACACTTACGCTTTTTTATGGTTCATTACGAAAATATCAGTTTTTTCGCAACGTTTTATTGCACAATCTCAGCATGCGCAGAATTAGTTGTGCACTTCACATCTAATCTGTAACAAATCTAGCCACGTTCTATGACGCATTGCAAATTCAGTCTGGATGGCCGTTGTATATATAATTCGGCTGTTAAAAATGGAAGGTCGGCGGTGATGTACACACATGCCATTTTTATGGGAAAGACTACATTTTTAAAAAGACGTGGACCAGAACGCCGAGACAAACATTGTGTTCAAAATTGAAAATCTGCTATACTATGGGAGGGACTGAGCTCCCAATCCCCACTCTTGTATACTTAACTGAGGATCGGTAAACAATGTTTCTTGAATTCGTTTAATATCACTGAAGCTTCTGCTAGGAAAGACAAATTTCAGTTTTGGCAGTAGGTTACCTGTCGTCATAAATCTTTTATACTCTTTATAAATTCTGGGTTTTTTGAAGGTGGATTTCAATTGTAAGCACATCATTTAAGCCGTAATAGAGTAGTAGATTTACGTAAATTCCATAAACCACGCAATGGCTTTTACTTTTCCTTGGAAGGATGCCGTTTTGAAATGAGAGCGCTGCAAAAATATTAAGATGGCGTACATAGAACTTTACTGTGTGTTTATTATTTTTAGTTTTTAAGGGATAAAAAAACATTTCAGACACTTCATAGATTTCCTCAAACATAAAAGACTATTAGTTGGATTTTTTTAAAAAAAATACTCTTAAATAAAATAAAATAAAACTTGGTTTCAAAATATCCTGAAGTTTTAAAATCTGGGGAAGTAGTGATGTTCTACAATGATTTTAATATAGTTGAGTTTATGTGTTTTCGTGTAAGAGTTGTTTCCAAACTCATGGCACAATTTTTATGTGATGGTAAAACACGATGAAGTAGGCCGTTTTTTCTCGTTAGGGAATTATAGTAATTTGAAGTAATAAATTTGAAAGGATAACTATATGAATTATTTAATAAGAACATCATTTGTTGATTTATAAAGCGAGGTTAATAAACACTCCCCGTTAAATTTTAGCTTAATATTACATATCTATCCTCCCACCCACACCCACATTTGTTATATATGCGCATTTGTATATACAGTGGGTGATCGATTAACGAACATATTCCGTTCCAAGACTATGTTTGCTATCCGATCATCGATTCACCATAGACTTCTATGAGAAATCGATTAATTCGTTCTGGAGACCCTAAAAATTAAATTTTAAAAATATATAATTTCTTAGTAAGTTTCAAAAAAATAATACATACATATATAGTCTTGCATATTAATCAGTCCTTTTCATTTTTTGCTTATGGGGCGTTGAAGAACATGTCCAATGTCGATTGCTTTTCTCTCTTTTTCAGGATTTTCCAGAAGTAATTAATAGCATTGTCGTTGTAAAGATCCCCAACCCTACTGACATCAGCTTGGTTTGGGTGACATTCTAATACCATTGCTCTGACAGAATCTCATTTTTTAAAAAGATCTTTAATGGCAGATGTCGGCATTGGTCCTCTTTCGGCCTTCTTTTGTTCAGAAGGAGACACATTTCGTTGTGTTTCTTGGTGTTCTTCGTTCAAAATTTCTTCGAGTTTTTCTATCATCAGTTCATCTTCATGTCCCATTATGAGATCTTCTATGTCATCCTCGTTCACCTTCAATTCCATATCTCTAGCAGTTGTCAAAATTTCATCCATAATTTAAGGGGTGTCTCCCTAATCACCTAAGAATATGTGTTCGTTATCAGAACACAAAAATCTTTCGGGAAAGTGTTCGTCAATCGATCACCCACTGTATATATATACACAAATGCTCACACAGTAAATATATCAGTAAAATATATAGTAATTATACCATTATTAACCAATTTGATTGCTTGATGCATATTATGGATAGTAATACAGAAAAATCACTTAAAATTCATTTAATAAATTAAATCTAAAATAACGATTGTACCTACTTTTTTGAAATGTGAATATTCATTATAATTATATTTCTTTTAATAATAATAAATATTATAAATCGTAATAATTATAAATCGATGAAAATTTAGAGTAAAAGAACATTTCAAATTATTATTGTTATAATCATTATATTAGTTATTATCGATAATTCAATTACTTACACATAAAATATTTATTAACTCTTCAAATGGCGATATCGGTTCAAAGTGCACACACGGTGGTTAAATATTACTTTCAGCGTTTGAATTATCATACTTCAATTTCTTTAAATATGATTAAATTTTACATTAAATTTAACATACAATGCATTTATTATATACAATTGTTTATTATCATAATACACAATACCTGTACAATACTTCCGCAGAATGTTCTGTAGACAGTAATTAATTTGCCTTTATCCAAACATTCCCGAAATTTCCATTTACGCCGTGCAATTGTGTTAATTAGACATTTCCATTGATTAACGTGATTCTTCTGAGATATGAATCTAATTAATTTATCCTCCCTTCACCTCTGATTGGAAGGCACGAGTTATCGGGTAACAGTTTTATGAACTTCCTTTTAATGATTAGCAATGAATTATTTCAAGCAAAATGTTTATTTCCTTTACACAATAGCCTTTGTTGATTAATATTATGGATGATAATATTCACAGGATATATGTGTTCAATTAATTCGAAGTGTTTTCTCTTTTTATTTAATTATTTAGTTAACTTTTGAAAATTATTCATTTAAATCTTAATATTTAAAATATTGTTGCGAACTTTGTATAAAAAAGTGTAAATAACCTGCTTATAGAGAGATATGTGTAATGTATTTTTATATTACTCAATGTTATATTTATATTATGTAAAAATTTTAATATTCGCGAGAACACCGTCCCTTATGTCATAATACCAACTCAATGGGAACTTGGCGATAGAGCCAAGTTGGCATCATTTTTGGTGACCATATGAGTGAGTTTGGGAGACTATAGATTCTTCGATAAATTGGCGGAGAAACTCTCTAAATTCAAGACCTATGACACAAGCGGATCTTTCTCGAATGATCCGCGAGACCTATAAATAGAGAGATGCTTGTCGAAAGTCTACTACTATGGTTTTGACCAGCGATTAGTTAGCATTGTTTTGACTAGCGATTAATAGTCTTGCCTTGACCGTTGAAGAGATTAGGTTTACTTCGGCTGTTGAACGAGCAATTGATCAATTGATTTTCGACATTAAATTATCATCGTTCTAAAGGACTTGTCTTGTTTTCTTGACTGATTTACATAAAATCCTTGAACCCCGATCAACGTAACAATACCATATACATGATATACACATTTTAAATAGTTTTAAGGGGACAGGGGACGATTCAATTGACAGATATCGGTCAAAAATGCTAATAAATTTTTGTCAGCCTAAAATATTCCATACAAAACTTTCTATAATTCAAGAAAACTTAAAAGATCTAAGTTATAAAACATCAGAGATATAACTTTTATGCGCTTATATGCATGTCCCAATGGAAAATACAAATTTTAAACAAATTTATCTGATAAAGATAAAAAAAAAAGTAGCTCGTTATCTTCATTTAAAATATTCAAGATTTTCCTACTGTGCCAAATGGTTTGAATTGTTTTACCTATTGCTATTATTACATTTAACAAAAGCTAGTATGCATTTTTGAATTAAAATAATACTTATTTTTGTAAAATATAATTGAATTGAGAATTTACATATTTTTTTCTAGGAATTATCAATGAGAATTCAGAAAAAAAATGTATTTTACGCGAATTTCAATTCTGGTAGAAGAAAATGCATACCAACTTTTGCTATACACAGCTTTAAGTATATGTAAATCAAATTTCATTCGTGTACGACAATTATTGTAGGGAAGGAGTAGCATTTTAAAATTACTTCATAAATTTTGAAACTTTTTCTTTAAAACATTAAATGGTTAATCTTTTGTAATATTTTGAGCCCAAAAACTGTGCTCAAAATGTAATCCACACATGCATTGGTTTCAAGCAAAAAAAATTGTAAAAATCATTAAATCAAAGAATTTTTACAAATCTTACCATGTCTCCTTAAACGTGTAGTTTTGTTTTACTTTGAAAAGTGAAGTTATATCTGATTTTAGCATTAGATTTAATACAAAAGAAAAAAAAGTATGAAACTTATTTATATTTAGGAAAATGGATAGACAGGAATTAGTAAAATACCATATGTTTCTCAGATCAAGCGAGGAATCTTTTGAACTTTTTTGCATGTGAAAAAGAAAGGGAGTTGATTTATATACGGACCCGCTAATTAAAAAGAAGGATTTCTTAAAAAAAACATTGGTCGGTCTTTTTTTTTAAAAAAAAATTCAATAGAAATGCGCGAGTGATTTTAATATTTCAGCTGTTTAGGTGTTTTGAATGAACCTTTTATTGTAAAAAAAAAAAAGGGGGGGGAGATATACACAAATCCTTCTTAGTCAAAGTCAGAACTCCAGTTTTCAATCATTGGTTCCTGCATGTTTCTTTTAAAAATATACCATCCCACCCTCCATAAAAGAAGTCCATACACCCCAATGGTTAAGAGTTTCGGATTTAACCAATACGTCAAGGAACAGAAATATTTGACCCGCCATATCAAGAAAACTGGTCATGCTGGTTTATTATTGGCTGTGTTTACTTACCTCCTTCATCTTTAAACTGAATGACGTAATGCGTGATTGGACTATTTCCGTTATATTGGGGAGGTGTCCAAGACAATTTGATGCTTCTGCTTGCACTTTCTACTACACGAACATCCTGTACTCCATCTGGTGGTTCTGCAATTGAAAAATATTAAAAATTAGAATTATATCATTAAATAAAAATGTTTATATAATTGAATTACCAATAAGAAAAGGTAATAAATTGCTTAGTTATAATAACGATTACAGAATGTGTGAGTATTATAATGCAATAAATATTTTCTCTGAGAATATTTTCTCTCTTTGCTAAAAGCAAATATTGCAAGAAAAAATTGTTTTAAAAAAAAGTAATTGACAGACAGGTAAGTCATCAAAACAAAAACTGCAATATGACGCCTTTTTAGGCGATATCGCGCCAAATTCTAGATTAAAATTTGAAGAAGAGAAAAAAAATTATATAAAAGTAGTACTTTTTTTAATTTATTTTTTTGCAAATGGATATCAAGATAAAAATATAAATCGATTTTGTGATGGGAGTTCATGTTACCGCTAAAGTGCAGAATTCAGTTAAACTGCAGATTAACTAGGTAATCTGCAAATTATATAATTAGGGGATCCATTAAAAAGTAAGGAAAATTAATTCATTTCTCAATTTACCAAAGTAATCTGCGAATTACCTAAATAATCTGTTGATTACTTACTAGAAACTCGCATATCTGCATATTATTTACTAGGCTCTCGTTAAAGTGAAAACAAGATTTTCGGTGATCTTTTTACAACAGCAACGTTTTCTGTACTCTCAAATATTAAATGTTGTTTATTTATTTTTGATATTTATTAAGAATCATGTTAATACAATCAAGCAAACAACAAATTAATTTATAGAATCCCTCATCAATCAATTGAAAAACCACAATACAAATAATCAAACGGTTTAATCAGCTGACGCGTCAGCTGATGACCCTTCAACCGGTTCCCTGAACTGGTTCTCTTGTTCACTGACATCCTAACAGTAGAAGAAGCCTAGAGCTTATAGGCTGGTTCTTAGGCGAAAGATATATGCCAGGTGGTCATCATATTTCAATATATTACAAATTATTTCAAGAAATTTTGCATCGAATACACTTAATATCTCTGTAACTCTATTTGTAAATGTTTAGGATAAATTATTCTAGGATGAGTCAACGTTTAATTAAAATTTCTAACAGAAAAAAATGAGAGAAACAAACTTTAGAAACTTAAAAATACGGAATCTAATGTGATTATCTATTTAAAACGCGGAACACTCTTCATTCTGGCGCATTCTGATATTATTTGTTCCTATTCTAAAAAAGTGCATATTCTTAGTAATTTGTGTGTTAAAAGTTTCAAAAACTCACAATGCTACTATAACGTTTGGACGCTGAGAGCATTAGATAACATAAAGTAAAATTACCTTGCACAATAAGCTGTATGTTTGTATCGTCTCTTCCATAAGCATTGACCGCTATGCAACTAAACAATGCTGAATCTCTTCTGTCTGCTTGTCGAATCAGAATTTCTGATACGATTCCCGTATTCAATATAGTCTCCACTAATTCGTACCTATAAAATATTACATATCTCAATATATTACTGGATAAAATGCAAAAAAAATCATTGAAACATCAAAAAAATGCTTCAATTTCTAAAGCAATTATAAATAAAATTATTATATTCTATTTTCTTTTACTTTCAATATACATGCAGAACTATTGAAGTAAATATTATTTTAAGTAACAATTAAGTAAATGTTGCATAGAGTTTGGGACCAAATGGAACTTTCATGTTCCATGTACCTTACTTGAATAAGTAATAGCCTCTTGTTCTATCTTGTTTACATTCTGGTAAAAAAATTAATGCATCTTGTTTGTTAAATTATTTGGTACTTATGCGTTATACCGTAGACCAGTTTCGTCAAATCAGAAGACTTCATCCGATGACGCAATTTGTAGCCAGTAGGAGAAACCATTATCACGCATGCTCGAACACATAAATAATGCCAATGACAGAATTTGGCGATATTTTTTAAATTACACCGAGATGTTTTTCCATTTGGCAAAATTGGTCGACTGTATAATGTGTGAGGGCTGAAGGTTTTTTAAAAATCTTTTTCTCTTCATTTACTTTAAAACGACACCATCTAGATTTACAACTGAATTTACAACTGTTCCATTCCGAAGCGGAGGTTTTAAAACAGATTTTTATGTTTGAACTCTATTTTCATTCAAACGGGTTATAAAATGTTTTTATATAAAAACACATATAAATATATTCAAAATCTATGTAAAATTGTTTATTGGCCACAATTTGAAAAATGGATATACACTGTGTCAGTGCAGTAGTGCACACAGGAATTTTTCAAGGGGGTGGGGTTCAGGGTGGAAAGTCCACTATTCTCGTATCATGCTCCAAAACGTCACCCAACATATTCTTTTGATTTTGTCGATTTTCGGGGGAAAATCAGTAAAAGCTTAATTATTGAATCAATAATTAGTATAATTAAAGTTAATTTTATTAGTAACAATTACTTCATAAAATTTTACGTACTATAAACATAGGATTATAATCAATCGAAAAGAAATCGAGGGCTTTGGGGGGAAGGGGTCCGGACATAAGGACTCCCCCTGCCTTCTTGTGTGTGTGCTACGTGTGTTATCATCTTATCAACACAATTAACTTAACCTGTATTTACCATTATTTATTTTTATAGTTACATATGTCAGAAACAGTAGCATTTGAAAAGAATGTGTATTATAATAATCAAAAGCGTGCTCCGAAAATATGTCTTTAAAATTAAATTTTCTGTCATTCTAGAACATCTTAACATAAATTGTATTCAAGGTTCATCACGTTTAAAATAGAGTTTCATGAAAAGTAAAAAAAAAAAAAAAAAAAAAAAAAAAATGAAAATAGTAAAATAACGGGGTTTGCACACACACACACATGTATATTAGTGTAAAATATCACGGATTTTTCCTTTAATAATGATTTGTACATATTCATTCATTGAACTGAAATGCCGAGTGACAATCATAAAATAAATTTTTCTCTGTGTCAATCTCGCAGCTAGCTCTAAGGGGACCTAGTATAAAAATTCCTTCGGGACTGTTTCTTAGATATGAGAGCCATGTTAGTGGGACTGTAGTTACCCATGTTGGGGCCCCTGTAGCTTGGGGACCCCGCATCACTGATACGGCGGTAGCTACACCCCTGCTGTGTGTAACAGTGAGGTATTAATCAAACAACCCAAAGCTATTTTATATTAAAAAAACTTCAATTGTTAGAGGAAAAAGACGCATATTAATTGCTAGAGGGCAAGTTCAAATCGTGGTTCCTTGCAAGGGTAATTAAGGTAAGTGCCACTTTTTAAGGTATAGGTCTGATTTGTGTTGATGTCGCCTACTAAAGCTTCTAAAACCCACTATCCAACATCAGAGGCGGACACAATGAGGATATCCTAGGGGGTCCGGACCCCCCCCAAAGCCCTTGATTTTTCTCCCAATTGATTATAATTCTAAGTATATAGTACGTAAAATGTAATTAAATATTTGTTATTAATGATTAATTTTATTAATTAATGTTAATTAGTTATTCAATAATTAGTTTTTACTGCTCTTTTTGCTCCCGAAAATCGACAAAGGAGCATGATTCAAGAATGGTGGACTTTCGACCCTGTACCCCCTCCCCCTTGAAAAATTCTTGTGTGCGCTACTGTCCAAGCTTCTTCTCAACGCCAGTTTTAAAGAACAGAAAGAAAGCTCATAACTCAAAAGTCTATGTATATTTGGTCTATGTATATTATGCCTACTTTTATTTATACTAGTATTTCACTAGATCAATTCTCTAGGAACGGACATCGAGCTTTTGAATCTCAATCACGAAATAAAAATGTCCCCCGAGCTGTACTTTCACTTAATTTTCATTTGACACTATGAGGGAAGTTCAATTTCATATAATGTTCAGAAGCTTTCCTTACTCCCCATTATTGTTCTTGAGAATAATTGAGTCTTAAATCTATAGTTCAACATGAACGTTTAGACTAGGTTTCAGCAACCTTTGGCATGCGTGTCAGATGTGGCACGCGTAAAAAACCTCAGTGGCAATTTACAAAGTTATGAGATAACGTTCAATCACTCTACATTTCTCCTTTCTACACCTCGTGCATTTTTTTTAAAGGTTGTGTTTTTTACGTTAAATTCTTTGTCATAAAACGATTATGCTGAATCTGCTTGCATGTAGTTTGTGTGCTTTTTGAAAAAAAACCCACTGTTCAAATGCAATTCATTCTTAGCGCTAAATATTCAATGCAATTTAAAATGTGTGATTGTTTAATACTTTAAAACGAAGCATCATTCATAACTGCGTCGGGGATAAAAAGAAAGTAGCTTATCTATTGATGGGAGGCCAGAATTGTCCTATTTTAGAATCCACCCCTGTGACGGCTTGAAATTTGTATGCGAGTCCCCCGGACCGGATGTGGTGAAATTCCTTTTGGTGGGGTGCGTCAAGAAAGTTCCCGCGTTGACGCGGTTGGTGCTTGGAGTCTGCAGTGGATGTCAGCTAGGGTCGAGTTTCTCTTTTCTCCAAACTGGTTTTGGTTCTATTACTAATATGGTTTCCCTGGGAGACATTCTTTTCTCTTGTAGGGTCGATGGAACCTCCACATTCAGCACTTACCGGAACCCGCAAGATCACAGGATTTTCTACTCATCGTGGACAAATTACAGACTTTTAAATGTGTTGCCACACCAGATCAACGATTTTTCTACTTATCGTCGACAAATTACAGACTTTGGATGTGTTGCCTCACGAGATCAATGATTTTTCTACTCATCGTGGACAAATTACCGACTTTTGGAGGTGCTGTCCCACGGGACCACCGATATTGCTTCTCGTCGTGGAGAAATATCAGACCTGTTGATGTGTTGCCCCACCAGAGCACCGAAATTTCTTCGCAGTATCGATACATCAACTATTTTTGCTAATCGAAACCCACATGATCATCAAACTTTCTTCTCATTATGGAACATTGATTTTTTTTACTGGTTATGTTTTTTTTTTGTGCTGTGTATTTGAGAGAGGGAAGGAGAGATGGGAGGTCAGAATTGTCCTATTTTAGAATCCGCCCCTGAGACGGCTTGGAATTTGTGTGCGAGTCCCCCGGACCGGATGTGGTGAAATTCCTTTTGGTGGGGTGCGTCAAGAAAGTTCCTACGTTAAAAAGTTCACTAAACCCATAAATTGTCAGGTGTTGTAACACTGCGCCGGCCTCGGGACCAATCAGAGAAATTATACTGTGCAAGACAAAGAGTCCTGCCCTAGGATTTTTGGGTAAAAAGGCGCCGAATACAAACGGGAGGCACCCCGATTTTAACAGGAGAGAGCCGGTCCCAGAGCTGCAGAAAATCAAAATTACCGAGATTCCGGGCATCAACCATGTCCATTCCCCAGCACCCTCCATCTCTCAAGTTAAGTTAATTATTTTGATCTTCTTGTAGAAAAGTGAATTTTTATATTTGTGTGCTTAAAATAAATTTAATAATGCTTTATATAAAACTATACGTCCAGTGTTTGATTTAGCGTGAGATGAGTGTTTTTAATTTAGAATTTAGTTAGCTTAAATTGCAGTCATGATGCGATGTTAACTTATAGAACTTGGGTCAATGCTAAAATTAATAAGTTTTAATAGCGTCGCATCACTATTAAACTCTATAACTTTAATAGATAAACTACTAAACTTTATGTTGAAGCAATAATTATATATTTTTTAATTTTATGTTATCTTTTACTTTCAAATGAGAGGTCTAACTCTCTAACTATGCATTTATTACCGTGGAAATTGAATTATTTCAAATATTTTTTACTTCATGACACCTTGAGTTCTATTGGGGAATTGGTTTGGCACACCACAGCTATAAGTTTGCCGACCACAAACTAGCACCGATAGCCTCTTGTCCAGTATAGGTTCATTATGTGCTCAAAATTACATTAATATCTCATGTATTCCTTGGTATATTTCAATGAGCTTATCAAAATAATAGTAAGAAGAAATGTATTAAATTGTTTTGAAGAGGGGAAAAAAACATGCTTCATTTGTTTTTTAAAAGGAGGTAAACACATCTTAAAACCATAGCTACTGCTAACAACAACAACGACAACAATAAAAAATTTCAATGAATTGGTTCATGCTTATGATTTAATTGTTTTTTCAATCGAAAAACACATGAAGAGGTAATAATAAACTGAGTAAAAAAAAATCCAAGCAAATTTTAAGCTCGAGAAAAAAAATATTGATTTAATTTATGCAACAATTTTGTAAAATTTATGTTTGAGATAAAAAAAAAAAAATTGGTCGTTACAATAACACCAACTTATCAAATGTTGCTTTTGGCATTGTAAAATACTGACAAAATCAAAATAATTTTGCACTGATATAAAATGTTTCGTTTTCCTAATACAACCTTTTTTTAATCATTTGTAAATTCTTGTATTGTTTTTTTAATGTCTTACTTCAATTTAACTTTATTTTACCAGTAAAAATAAAAAGAATTAGAAAATAATTATTACTTAAGCAAAACAACCGAAAAAAATAGAAAATCAAAATTTGAATATTAAAATAAGAAATATAATGTAACTTTTTTTGGGATACTTTTTTTAATTAAAATTCTTTTTAAAGCCACATTTTATCAAATGACATTTTACATCGACATCCTGAAAGCCCTTAAAATTTTTTCTACAATGTATCTTATTTTCATAACATTCTACTCTGAGAATCATGTTTATGGAGATGTCTAGTTGAATGTCGAAATATTTCTTCATCATTAAGGAATTTTAATTACTCTGTTTGACAGCGGCATTTTTTAATTCCCAGCGGATAATTCTTTAATCAGGAAATTCCTGCTAGTAAGGAGATTTTGTATCTTTTCCGCTTGTTAAGTTGGATTTAAGATCAAATTAAAACCATTGACTTTGATGTCCTCTGATTGCGTAGCCGATTCAAATGCATAAGCGAACTAAATATTTAAATGCAATCCTTTTCACAACTGAACAAAACTTTTTGTAAAATGTATTGTCACATTTAATTTCGTGATAATTTATGTTTCATTTGCATTCTAAGAAAATTCTTGTTTTGTTTATTGAAAAGTGCAGTGGCTCACACAAGGGGAAAAAGTTTCCACTCCCCCCGATAATCTTTGATATTTTTTCAATTGGTTATAATCCTATATATATAGTACGTAAAATTTAAGTAAGTACTTTTGCAATTAATAATTAATTGATTAATTGATGTTAATTATTTATTCACAAATTTTTATTTTATAGCTTCTTGTTTCCGACAATCGACAGATTCAAAAGAGAATGTTTGGCGCCGTATTGGGACTAGATGCAAGAATAGTAGACTTTCAACACTGGACCCTCCTCCAGAAAAAATTCTGCATGCGCCACTGGGAAAGTGTCGTAATAAGAAAAAATTAAATGCATTACACAATAACAAAAATATTTAAATAAGATACATTTACGTTTGTTCGTAAGAGACAAATCATCAAATACATTTTGTTATTTGGTAGCTATGGTGACCGGGGAAACCAAGTGATTATTGTCGGGAACCCGAGATGACCGTTGTCGCGTCACGATTTCAAGTTCTGGTGTCGTATAGAGGGTCAGATGTAACCTTAAATCTTTCATGAAGCCAAGTGGTCATAGTCATGAACTCCTGATGGGTGTTGCCGAGTCACCGTTTCGAGTCTTGGCGCCGTATAGAGGGTCAGATGCAACATTAAATCTGTTATAAAACCAAGTAGTCATAATCGAGAACTCGTGATGGGCGTTGCCGAGTCACGATTTCGAGTCCTGGTGCAGTTTATAAGGTCAGATGCAACATTATATCTGTCAGGAAGCCAAGTGGCCATAATCGGGAACTTGTGATGGGTGTTGTCGTGTCACTGTTTCGATTTCTGGCACTGTATAGACGGTCAGATGCAACATTAAATCTGTCATGGGTCAAGATGCTCACGTTGACGTGGAGGATGTTTGGAGCGTGGAGTACCAGCTCTGGTGTCGTCCTCATCACTTGACGATGGTTCAAAATTACGAGTTCCATCGCCAAAAGCCCTAGTGTAGCTGAACAGAGCGACATTAATATTCACTCACTCACCCTTCAAGTATGACAATAAGCAAAGCCAATTTAACATGCATGAATTAGTTTTTCTTAGATTTGAGCCTTATTTTAATACTATTGATTTCTCTGTCTCTTTCTCTCTCTCTCTTTCTTACGCAACATTTTACACTTATTTTTTCAATAACATACGTAAATATTTTTGTGCGTTCACAAATAGCCCAGTTAACATACAAATAAAACAAAAATATCTGGGATGACATAATTATTATGCATATAAAATTGAATAAAAAATATGATTTACTATTTAAACGTTTTTAAATTGAAGTAGAATTATCAACATTTGCAAATAGCACACTGTATAATCAGCTGTAATAATTCCCCTAAAGGGAAATTTAAATGCTTTGATCCAGAAATAAAGTTTGTTTATCCAAAAATAAAGTCGTTTTTCAGGGATTAACAAACATTCTTAAGCAAAATAACAACTTTTAATCAATAATCTAAGTAATTATTTTTTCTGTTTAAATACAAAATGTATCATGGAAGCATGTTTAGATAGAAAATATCCATCCAATGCCAACAGAATTTAATTTCATCTCTTCGGGGATTACACATTTATTTGGAGATTATTTCGACCGTTTGGATATTTATTGAGAGTAATCATTGCTATTGTTACTTTAGTTTTCTTTTTTTCTAAAATCAACTTAGAAATGAAGATTTTAATAAAATGCTATTATTTTTTTACCTTTTTAATATATTACTAAGCTTTCCAGGGGATTGTTATAACTTAAAAGTATTGATATTAAAAGAATGCATAAATTGGTTACCCAAAAATTGAAACATGTATAATTTTTTTATTTCCAGTGAATAAGAAATTTTAATTATAAAACTGTACACAAAATATTTCCCATGTTGCTAGAGAAAGCACTATTTTAACTCATTTTTAAGTTTCTAATTTTGTTTTTATTTATATTTTTTTATTTGTTGAGTTTTACTCTATCACTATCTTTCAGAAATTCAAATGATAAATATTTACTTTTTCGGGTTATTTATACATTATTGTGCGATATTTGTTTACGATTTAGTTCAATTTATAGAAACGTGTGATTAAATTGAATTGATAATTCATGTATGCTTTGGAAATTAAGTTATTTTCTTATTGTGAATTGTAAGGATTATCATTTTCTCTTCTCGTGTTTATATTTAACGATTATCCACAAGTCATGATTCTTCTAGTATTAGTTTTCCTGATTAAACATGTGAGTATCTATGTTTTTACAATTATATACATATTTTCTATTAATTTCATGCATAAAAATAAATAAAATGATTAGTAAAGTTTTTAAAAATTAATTTGAGTTAACAGGTTAATTAATTCTTCATAGTCAATGTGAAATACTTATAATCAGTTCATTTTGTAGATATTTTCCCCTATACTTTTTTTAAAGCAAATTTTCCTTCACACGTAATTTTAAAATTAAAGCAAATAATTTAAAGAGAATATAAAACTTTTTTAATAATTCAAAATACTTTTATTTAATATTTCAAAGATAAACTAAGTTAAATTACAGATTGAACATACAACTCTTGAATAAATCTTGTGAGCATTTTGCGAAAATACCAATAAGTACGAATTCAAAACATCTTTAATTGTCTAAGATGTTAATTATGCACTCTTACTCACAACAAAAATGTTCCTTAAGTTTTGCATTCCATAAAAGAGTTAAGAAGAAAGAAAAAATTAAAAAGAAATAGTTTGTGTGGAATAAGTATTGCAAATGCATTTAAAAAATATCTTGTTTGAATTACTGTGCGTGTTCACTTAAAAAGAAACTAAAAGAACTACTTGGTCCATTTTGCCTCTTGTATTTTTGTCATTGTTTTTGCCAAATATAAAATAAATTGAACTCAACTCGGAGCACATTTTCAGATTCTGACTGGAAATTGCCTCAATTTTCATAAAAATCTGTGACGTTGCAATTCAAGCAACTGTTTATAATACAGTAAAACCTGTTTTTATACATTCATTTTTTATGCGATTTGTTTTGTGATTTTATTTTTGTGGGACTTTCTTTTGTGCTATTTTTTTATGTGGTGTATGAATTTCAACTGCGTTCGAACCAATTGTAACATTTTCTATCAATGTACATATATACACTTCAAGAAGCTCTGTTCATTTGTATTGCGACAATGCACGTTCATTTTCGTTTGACTCACCAGCAGCACGCTCTTGATTGAGGACGAAACTGTCAATGATAGTGACATTATGAATTCGATAGTACATGAAGATGGACAAGAACAACATGATTCACTGACGGATGATAAAATATAAGCAGGGCTCTAGCTTTCCAACAAATCAGAAAAGCATTTTTAAAAATAGATACTTGTTCTGAAAGGAGTTTGAAATTCAAAAAAATAGCTTTGATCAGGCGTATCTGCTTATACTGACGTTTACAAGCAACTGATCAACCAACTGTCGTCGCAAAAACTTATCACTTTTACGGTGCTAAAAAATGAATCAATTGGAACTGCATATTTAAGTGAAGAGAGCGATTTTGAACCTATTAATCAGAGGAAGATGCGCATTTTGGATTACGTCAAGGTTATGGTGAATTATTTATGTGCATTTTGAAAACCTCTCCATGTTTACAGTGAGAAATTAAATGCTTCTGAAATGTTTTCATGTGTAATTTGTTTATTTACTTTGTTCGGAAGCACTTTCTCATGTGTTTCGTATATAATTGACGTAATTTCTAAGGGCCACTTTTAAATGCGGTCTGTACTATGTCGACAAAGTTGTTTATTATATGCAAGTATTTATGAAATTTTCGAATATATTTTTGAGCAATTTTTTTTTGTGCGCGTCCCTAACTGCCCCCAAAAAAGAGGTTTTTCTGTACATAAATATACATTTAAATTTCAAAATATTCCATAGATAATTGATTTTTTTTATTTTAACACTTAAAGTGATTGATTATTTAGCATTAAAATAGGATAGTGAAGCTAGAAAATATTATTAACGTTCGAGTCCTTTTATATCTGAAAAAAAGATTTGAAATTAGGTTCATATCCTTTAAAATTAAGTGAAGACAGCTGCGAGTCAAGAACATCAAAGACAAATTAAGAAGAAATAGTTTAAGAACTAATTAAAACAAATGTTTCGAAAAGTACAGATAAATATAATTTGAATTAGTGCAATTGCTCATTTTTGAAAGTATTGGGAAATTTATTTGACCTGTTTCGCGCTCTTAAACGAGTCAAGATGAAAGGTAAATTAAGAATAAATAGTTTAAGGCAACATTTTTCAGACTGTGGGTCGAACTGGCTATGGGCTCGTGATAACCCTACGTGAAGGGCACGAGTCAATTGAAAAGTCGAAAACAAATGATTATGTAAACAAATTATTAATTTACTGAAAGGAAGCAAAACAAAATACATTCAGAACTATGAAAAGTAACATAATACTTATACCTAATGCTTAAAAATAACTTAAAATATTTGTTACTTAAAAGCAACGTAAACAAATTTTAATTCTTACATTGATAATTGGTAAGGTTTATAATTAAGGTAACATCGTATCTTTAGCGGGAATTATAATTTCTCTCAACACCAGTGGGGTAACGTACACCCCCGCACTGCGGGGGGCCAAAGTTAGACTGACGCCATTAACGTAGAATTTCCCAAAATTAGCTTTACATTTTTTAAATCCAATTTTTAAGTGATTTTCAAATTGGCGATCTAACATCATTCAAAATCAAAACTTTGATCACTTGTTAGATATCTCAGGTCCAAAATAACCAAAACAGAAAACATTTTAATTTTCTGTAATCCCCGCAACGAAAGAGATACTTTTCTTTAGTGGGTTTTCTTTCAAAACCTAAATTAAAAAAGATAAAAAGAAAGTCAGACGGAAAATTGGATAAAATGCTAAAAAGATAAAAAAAATTATCACTGTTTTTTTAGTATACTTCATGTTAGCGGTAGGGAGAAAAAAATACATGTTACTTTTTACTGAAGTAGCAAAGTAACTTATTGGCGTCTTTAGCTCCCCCCCCACATGTATTTCATTTTCATTTAGAAAACTCGTAAATAACGTACATCTGTTATGCGTTTTTCATGAAAAATAGTATTGCGATACTTGAAAACGCATAGAGAGCATTTCAAATGATTACATGGTCTAGTTTTTTTATTTAGAAACCCATATGCCCACAGAAATTTCCGTAGATTTATGAGTATTCAATCAAATAAAGCATTATGAGAAATGTTTCACAAAATTGTTTTTAGAACATATATATTTTTATATTCAATGCACTTCAATATAGGGAGTGTTCCTTCGCTGTTAAAACATTTTGATCTCACTTTTCCCTCTTGTAATATTAGAACTGTTTTTTGTAAAAACGGAATTAATTATTCTGGTCCTTATATTGTTATTTTGTTATTAAGACAAGAAGAAACGTGGCCCTAAAATGATTGGAGTTAAAAGAAAAAACTGAGTGTTTCTCAAAAACGAAATATTCGAAAGGAAAAGGAGTATAACATTAATAGCAAATATGCAAAATTGGATAACTTATTAATATCCGCAAGTTCAACATCTTGTGCAAGTGCTAGTAGTAGTAATGCAGGGGAACTTGATGAACAAGGTCAAGCTTATCCCGGGATTCATAAACGAAGAATTTGGTAAGTTATACCTTTTTTCTATCATAAGGATCTGAAATCGAAAATATTATTTTACACTGTTTGTGTTTTTTTCTTAGTGTATCGTTTTTATTTTAGTTACCAGGTTATCAGTCGATTGTTGTTAGATTTTACATTTTTTAAATAAAGAGTGTTTTTTTCCAGGCATAGAAAATGAAGTTAGCATTACTTTCCAAGTTGGCGACCGATTTAACAGTTGTCAAGTGATTTATTCTCAGTTTGGTTTGGCAATTCATCAAAACGATCATCAAGCAAGGCGTAGATTCGTCGAATGGGCCCAAAACGAGATTGCTGTGTTCTCGATTTTCATCAGCGAATTTTGTTTAGCGATGAAGCGCACTTCTGGTTGAATGGCTAAGTCAACAAACAAAACTGCCGCATTTGGAGTGAAGCTAATCCACAAGTGTATGTCGAAACACCGTTACATCCAGAAAAACTGACTGTTTGGTGCGCTTTATGGGCTTGTGGAGTCCTTCTTCAAAAACGATGAAGGTCACAACGTTACAGTCAATGGTGGTCAGTATAGAGCCATGATTACTAACTTTTTCATTCCTGAATTGAACACTCATGATGTCCAGGAGCTGTGGTTCCAACAAGACGGCGCAACATGTCACACAGCTCGTGCCTCAATCGATTTATTGAAAGACACGTTTGGTGACCGCCTAATTTCACGTAAGACCATTTGGAAGACAACATTCGCCGTGTTATTGCCGATATACCGCCACAAATGTTGGAAAAATCATCGAAAATTGGACGTCCAGATTGGACTACATTAGAGCCAGCCGTGACAGTCCTATGCCAGAAATCATATTTAAAATGTAATGCCACAAGATTATCTTTCGAATAAAAAAAATCCATGTCAATCGAATAATACATCGTTGTTTTATCGCAATTTAAAGTTCTATACCTCTAAAAAAACACCCTTTACTATAAATACTCTCTAATGTTAAACGTTATTTACTTTGCTTACTCAGACACATGTTGATTTTATATTCAGTTATAAGTTTAATATTTAAATATTTTTACGTGATGTGTAAAGGTACATTATGTTATGATTTTGTAATTCTTTGTATATATATATATATATATCCGGCTTGGGCCCAAGATCTGACCTTGTGTGTGTGGGGGGTAATTATTTTCCGTTACGCCACTGCTCAACACATTGTCCTTTTGGGGGGAAGGGAGCGATGAAAATTACGTTTGAAGTTTAGGTTGATAATATTGAAAGTTTGAGAAGCATTGGTTTAAAAACCATGAAATACAAATGCATTAAGAAATGTTTAAGCTAATATCTTTGCTGCTTCCTTTAAAAAAATTTCAATCCACATATTAAAAAATATTTTTAATGCAGTGCATTTCAAACTTTCAATATTTGCGACCCAATTTTCAACCATAATTTTCATCGCGCCCCCGTACAATAACAGTGTATGGAATGTATTAAAAATGTACTTTGACGTATAGCTACAATATGACTTTAATTAAAAACCATACAAATTTTCAAGGAAAGTATTAAATTTTGTACATGATAAAACTATGAGAGGCACTAGTAATAATTAAACTTGTTTTTAATTTTGTATTAATAAACTAATTATCAAAAACATTGTGCAGTACTGATACTATAATAAAAATACTATATCAGTGTAAATGAGTATATTTTATGTTTTATGATATCAGGATGTATTTTGTTTTGCTTGCTTTCTCAGTGATGTAATACTTATTTTAAATATTTTATTTTCGATTGTTCGATATACTCGCGTCCCCCATGTAGGGATATCACGAGCTCCTGCGGGTTGGCGCCCGACAGTTCTTGATTCGGTGGCTGAATGTATGCTAGACAATACTTAATGAAAATGTTACCATTTTTTGTTAATTAAAAGTTTATTAAAATCCATAATTTTTTTAAAAAAAATTAAAAGATAAATTACGGTTAATTTGCGCTAGTATAAATTTCATCCTGTAAGTCTCCAAATAAAGTGTTTTCATTTTAAATAACCTTCGTGAAAAAACGTCTTTGATTTTTCAGAAATTAGAAGTTATCAGTTATTGAACTTAACTTCCGAAAAAAATATTCATCATTTCAAGCTTTATTAAATTGAAACTCTGAAATCAAATTTCAACTCATCTAATAAAAACTCAAAGCACTTACTTAAAATAATTCTGAAGGATATATATTATATATATATATATATATATATATATATATGTTTCCTACTCAGTCACCAAATCTATTTGTTTACTTTAAAATATCCGACTATGTTCGGTGCGGCAAGATTTTCAAAAACAACAATAAGAGAATAATTTTTCTTTGATATTTAGAGTCATTTGAATTAGAATATACATAAATAATTTTAATAATATTATTACAATAAAAAATGATTTAAATGCAACTTTTGGGCAAAAACTGAAGAATGATATATTTTTAAAGCGTTCTACTTTTATTCATAATGCTTCTATATTAATAATATTTTGCCTAAATATAGCTAAGCCTTTTGTACACAGCTTGAACTAGGATTTTTGAACAATTCGCCTTATTTCCAGAGTTAATATCAATTGAAATAATTACAAGTGGGTTTTTTTGTTAAAAATTTCGTTACTTTGAAACATTAATGAATAAATCTAGTTCTAAATCACGCATTTAAAAAAAATCTTGGTTCGAACTATGTAGAAACTCTATATAGAAGTAAAACATTATTATTAAAGAAGCATTTTTTACAAAAAAGGAAAATGTTTTTAAAGTATGTTCTTCTTTCTTTCTTTTTTCTTTTTTTTGCCTAAAAATGGCATTTAAATAAGTTTTTCTTATATTTATATTTACATATTCTAATTCAAGTGACACTAAATATAATATATATATATATATATATATATATATATATATATTATATTCAGTTACGTGCTTTTTCAAAAAGTTACCTTAAAATAATCACTTAACCTCTTCCTTGTTTCACCCGTATGCTGTACGGGTACTACGTTCGGGCCGCTACCACTTTGCCCCTACGGCGTATGAGCACTCTTGTTTCTCTATTGTTTGCATTGTTTCACCCGTATTTTTTGTTTTTGCTATCAAATTAGCTGTATAGAGCAGTGTTTCTCAAACTGTAGAGCGCGAGCATATCGAAAATAAAAGGTTGAAAAAATTATTTTACTGGAGTATGAATTAAAAGAAAATACTTTCTGACATAATAAAAAATACAGATTTACATTGATATGATTTATATATATATATATATATCATCTAGTGAAAAAACGTCAGCAAAAATAAAAGATTCTACTTTAGACGCTCATTAGCTATCTTTGATCCTATTCCTATAACCAAATAAAAAAGAATTTTTTTTTGCTTTGCTGTAATCCTACGATGAGAGGTTTTCTTAAGTACTATATTTGTTGACCTTCGAACTCACTGGTATGGTTATCTGCGTCCCTTTTTTTTAGTGAAGTTGTAAATTTTTTATATAATTCTGTTGCGCTTTTTTCAATGTAAATGAAAGAATAATGTAATGAGAATGTAATGATGTAATGAAAGAGTTTGAAGATATATGGATAAGCATATTGAGCACTTTGAAGGTGTATTTGGCCAATATTTATTTTTATGAGTATTCTAAAACATATAATGCATACTGAAAAAAGTTTTACACAATTCTTTTTTAGGACTAATATATATATATATATATATATATATATATATATATATATATATATATATATATATATATATATATCCATATTTTAAAATTTAATACATTTTAAACATGGGAGTGATGAGCATAGTGGGTACTTTAGCCAGAGAAAGAACAAGTTTATATAATAATTATTTGTAACTTCCATGGGCTTGTCTTGCAAAGCAAAGTTTTTCAAAGGAAGGCTTAGTATTAGAAATTGACTGATTAGAATCGAGTTATTTTTCGATATTTAACTAAGATCTATATTTTGTCTTCAAAGCAGCCATAGCAAAAAATCCGGATTCACAAAGGTATGAGGTTGAAAAGGGTAATAGTATACGAAACACGCTTCTGTTTTCAGAGCAGAAAATTCAGCATCCAACTCTACCCAAAATTCAAAGAGTGATTTACTACAAAATTGCCCTTTAATTTCGTCACTGGATGTGAAATCTATGAAGATCTCTTTTTCTAAAGTTAAGAGCCCTTCTGAAGCATTTTGAAATGGTCCCTAACCCATTCATAACTTGCTATCAATTTGCACTCGTCTGTGTACTTGTTGATGCGTGATGATCGTTGAATGCTCGCTACGATTTAAAAATATATCTATGATTTTGTTTTAATCCACTGCCGTAAAGACTTAATACCGTAAATTACAACTAACGCGGGAATTATGAAATGTATGTTTCAAGGTAGATTCGGTAGCTAATCGACTCGACCAAGACTGACTGGAATTGTACGAGGTACAGAATTATTACATGTTTTGTGCAGACGTCCGTTAGGTTGCCCAGACTAACGTGAACGTTTGCGAGAATACCAGATGTAATGGATATGATAGAGGGCAACATACATTAGACCATTTTTTTAATAACATTTGTACTTTTAGAAATGGATGATGATGAAGTAAATAAATCTTTAATTAAATATCATTTTGCAATGTGTTTCAATTGAAAAGATAGATAAAGAAAAATAACATAATAATTAATCTATTGCTTAAAATATATATTACTTATAAAAGTAACATATACAAAATTTAATTCTTATCTTATTAATTTGTACGGTTTATAATTGAAATCATATTATAGCTTTAGCATCCAAGTACATTATTATTGTATTCAATATATTATTATTTTTAGGGGGCGCGATAAAAACTATGACTGAAAATTGGGTCGCCAGTATTGAAAGTTTGAGAAGCACTGGTATAGAGGGCAATAGATGAACAGTAAAAGAGATTAAGTAAATGAAATAAAAAAACAGTAAAAATCTTGCACTTTTTTTTTATATTTACAGCCTTGAATCAACCTTCCCTGTTAAACATTAAAATAAGAAGAAAAGACAACTTACAGGGAAAGCACTACTATTTCATTAAAGTTACAAAGTTATCCTAAATACCGAAAAATATTTAAAATGTTAACTTTAATAGTATTTTCTTACTTAAAATTATGAAATAAGTAAAAAAAAAAATAATAAAAACATGCGACACTCCTTGCATCAAATTCAGGAAAAAATAAATAAGTAAAACTCCTAAAAGAGGTTTATAGAGTTAACTAAAATAAATATATTTACCTTAGTATAAATTTAAATATATTTTTTTAAACAATGATAAAATGTTATTGCTATTTTTATATCACGAAAAACATCAATTTTGAAGTTAAAACAACAAAACGAAAGGCATTTCAAACTGCAATTACTTGAATTTGACATCTAACTGCACGGCATCTGTCCATAACTCAGAACAGTCAACTAGAATAATTTTACACGAAATATTTTCCGTCGAGTCATCATTCCTGTTTGTACTCTACCAGACACCCTTATCATTTTCGTTTAGACCATTAATATATGCACATTTATAGCATAGCAATTCCATTATTCCCTTTCATATTATTAATGAAACTGGGAGTTAG
This sequence comes from Trichonephila clavipes, assembly GCA_019973935.1. Lineage (NCBI taxonomy): Eukaryota > Metazoa > Arthropoda > Arachnida > Araneae > Nephilidae > Trichonephila > Trichonephila clavipes. Next base: position 57,292 of record BMAU01015815.1, on the reverse strand, counting down.
CGAGCAACTGACAATTAATTACGAGTCAGCATTAGTGTAATGGGGCGCAACGACGAAATTTAGCCACTGGCCTTCATTAAGAGACGCGATCTATGTGTTAATAGCTTCGGGATATCGTTCGCTTTGGAAAACTTCATTCGACAAATTTCGACTTTTGTGTTAGAATAATACTTTTTGATTGTAGCTCTTGGAAGTGTTAATGCGTCAAGTATAGTATGGATTGTTGGAAAGAGAAATGTTTATTTTTTATGATTTTTTAATCATTCTTATACTTTGTATTTGTGAAAGGGCTTTTTTTATTTGAAGCTGTTTTCCTCTAACTTGAAGAATAAAATATAAACTTAGAATGCATTTAAACAGAATATATTATTTCAATTCCTTCTATTAGTTCTCTCTGTCCCTATATATATATATATATATATATATATATATATATATATATATATATATATCTTGTTCAAATTTGCAACGTTAATAAATACTTTCTATTCATCCATTCAAGCTCAAATACATTTTTAAAAATTTCTAGTGGATGACACTTGTTGTTAATATATATAGTTTTTTTCAAATATTAATTCATCAATTAAATTTGTTTTTAAATATATTCTGCGTTATTTCTGTCGAAGTTACAACTTGCTGCACACCGATTGCGTCAATACGTTTTCTAACGAACCAGCAATTGACTTAAACAAATTATATTACTTACTCATACTTACATTTGTTTAATTTACATGAAGAGGATAAAACCTTTTTCTCAGAAGGAAAAATATGTTTTAATGTTCAGTAATAATTTCATTATGGTATGATATTTTTCCAATATTTTAATGATTTTTTTAATTCGTAATACAGAGGGTTCTTAATGGTACCAAGACATATTCGAAAGAGTAAAATGCCAAAATTAAGACCTTTTGTTTACTGGACATATATCTTTAAAAATTTCCAATAGAGGTTAAATTTTTTTGTCTATGTGTAAAAGCTATTTTATTCTTTCTTTAGAAATATAAAAATATTTTTTTTAGTTCAAAATCTTTTTTTCTGTTTAATTTAAATTGGACATAGCTTTTGTGAGATCTCATAATATATACTTATATTTATAGATACCATTATTTTAAAAATACATTTATTAAATATGTAAAATATTTTTTCGCATTTATAAAACAATAGACAAAATATAGTGAATTTATTTCTTTTATTAAAATACTAAGATAGTTTCTTTAAAAAATGTGATAAAACTTTTGCTTTTTTCCATCTTTTTTATACATTAAGCACAAGGTGAACTATCTTTTAAAATGTATCAAAGAAGGCGTGTGGTTGTTTGTTTACATTTTTATCAATTACTTTTTTCATATTTTGAGGTTATTTTATCATCGAAAATATAAGTGTTACACATTTTTAGATTCAAAAAATATGCAGACTTTTTTAATAGTAAAAATTAAATATCATGAATTTTTGAATGTGTATGATGCCCTGGTTCTCTTAACTAAGCTTTGACACTGTCGTTGAGTTCATGGGGGTAACTTAGTCACACAGAGCCCCTCCGACCCCTATCTGGAATGTATATCGACGTGTCTTGCAAAAGATAAGTAGAAATGTTGCTTTCATACGAAAAAAGCTCTTGATTTTAGCAATGGAGAACAAGATTATAGTGGTGAAAACTGGAGTACTGTATCAGTGCACAGTAGAGAAAACAGTAGTTTTATAATATTGACAGCAATCGGTTTCATTGGCTGGAAGTGTAGTGGGATTTGATTCAAGATTGGCTGCCCGAAATGGATGGAGAATAGGTGTAAGGCAGTGTTTCTCAAACTGTGGGGCGCGCCCCCCTTAAGGGGCACGACAACTCTACGAGGGGGGCGCGAGCCTATTAAAAAGTTGAAAACAAAAGATTTAAATTAATTATTAAAAAGATTATTAATTTACTGAAAGTAAACAAAATACATTCTGACATAATAAAAAATAAAATGCACATTTGCTCTGATATATTACACTTATAAATGTATAAGCGCTACACCCAATATGTATTTTGTAATTAATTTAACAATAGTAATTTAATAACAAGTTTATTAATTACCAGTGACCCCATGGGTTTTTGTCATATATATAACTAAAAACAAATTAACATTCATCTCAAAGTAATTTGTACGGTTTATAATTAATCCCTTAAATGTCGACTAAAAGTTACGCAATTCGCTTAGTAACGCCAACCGTTTTCCACGCAGACGCGCGTTCCTGATGTATTGGGGGAATAAAGAAGGAAGTATAATCTGAAATAAGTAAATCCTTCAAAAACACTCTCAAGATCCTTTTATTGTATTCCGAAGCCTTAAGAATAATTTTATGGATGCAGCGCACAGAAATGAACTTACTCAGGAAAGTCATATATACGTCCGGGGAAATAAGCGCTTTGGCTGAGCGAGACGTTTATATACGTTGGGGGAGCTTAAAAGGTTAAAGTCGTACCGAAGATTTAGCGTCAAAGTATAGTATTATTGAATTCAATGTATCGTTACTATATGAGGGGGGGGCGATGAAAATTAGGATTGAATATTGGGTCGCGAATATTGCAACTTTGAGAAGCACTGGTGTAAGGCATATAGACGTAGCAAGTCCATCATGGAAGGAGTACAGAAAATTTAAGTAAATAAGTTTGTAAATGAGTAATATAAGAGTGTTTAAGAAGTTTACTATTAAAAGGATCGTAGTAGGAATGAATTTAAGGAGGAGGATTATAAGAATATAGGAGAATTTTAAGTATTTTAAATTTGTCGTGATGAAAGTAGTTATCCATATTAATCATGTTGTTATTTTCTGTACTTGGAAGATCTTGGAAAAAAATAATGATGGTATTTTGAATGTAATTTTTAAAAGTTTTTATTTTAACAGAGCAATATAAATATCTTGATTTTTCATTTATCTATTTGCTTTAACAATCGTTTGTAAGGTAGAATGTTGTGCATTATCTACGCTTTTTATATCAGTATTTCTAACTAGCAGCTCCAGATTGTGTAGGCGTACACTAAAATAGGATGCAGAGTGGTCGTGTTTAGAGAAGTATTTCATAGTTTATTGTTAAATTGGAGTTCTGGCAAAATAGGGGGAAAATTTGTTTCACAACAATCCGAAATTTATATTTCACGTGTATAAAGTATTGTTTCCTGGTGGGAGGCTCTGCGTGTTTTGTAGATTGAGAGCAGGGTATGTGTGTGTTTTAGAAAGTGGAAGTTTGGACTGGTTTCTTTTTGTTTTGGTGTTCTTTTTGTTAAAGTGCCGCTTTGTTTTTTTATACGTTAATTTTAAGTTTCCACAACTTTTCAAGAGGTCACTTTAATACGGCATTGGTTATGAGAATCTTGCCTTCTGAAAGAAACGTGATGTTCATGGAAATGATATTTATTATGTAAGTAGAAGTGTTCTGACAGTTGTTGGCTTTTGCTGATGACATTGATATCATTTCTCGAATACCCACCTCACTAAGAAAAGCCTTCTTATCTTTAGAGAAAGATGCCCTCAGGATTTGACTGAAAATCTATGAGAATAAGACCAAATACATGCTTTCCACTAAATCAGGGTTTAACAATTTCCGGTTTAAAGTTGAAGAGTATAATTTTGAAGCTGTTGATAGTTTCACTTATTCAGGTTCTGAAATTAACCACAGAAACGATTGTAATACTGGCATTTAAAAGAGGATTACTATGGCTAATAGATGTCTTAATGGAATACAAAAATATATAAAATCGAATTTAATCAAAAGAAAAACAAAAAGATTCTGTTGCATAAAAGTCTTTTAAGATCAGTATTAACTTATACATGGGAAACTGGGTCCATGTCTCGAACAGATGAAGGCATATGTGTCTACGAAAGGAAGATTTTAAGATTTAGTTTTGGAGGAATTTAGGAAAATGGAACGTGGAGAAGAAGATCAAATTTCGAACTCTATCAATCATATAAAGAATCTGACAGTTTTAACTTGATCACAATACAACGAATTAAATGGACAGGACGCGTTGTCAGAATGGACGAAGACCGCTCCACTAAAAAAGTCTTCAATGCCCAACCAATTGGTACACGAAGGAAAGGGCAGACCAGATTTTGGAAAGATTGATGACCTAGAAAAAGGCCTCCTAGTTTTGAGAACTAAGAATTGGAAAACAGTGGCAGGAAGAAGGCTGGCCCGGAAAAGACTTCGTGAGAAGGTCAAGGCCCAACCTGGGCTTTTGAGCCATTGATGATGGAAGGAAGGAAGCTATATTGTGAATGAAAGGCAGGAGTAAGAATAAAAAGACTTCATGAAAAGATAGACGAGATATAGCGATGGATTGGAAAGCAAATATAGAAGTGTTACTGAAAATTAAAAAACCACAGCAGTATATATTTAGAGTACAGGAATAAAATATTTTTATTATAAGTCTACTATTTAGATATTGTAAGATAAATAAATCTTACCTTTAATTCTTATTTAAATAAATTATGATTGAAATTAATCCTACTCATATTTAGTTGATTTTGGTATTGATTATTCAAAGATTGAGAATATATTACTCAAAAGTAAATATGATATTCTATGTACTAAAACTTTTTAAGTATTAAGATACCTTTCAAGTTAAGCAATGTAGTTGGAGTTATCTTTTTATATTACTGTAAACAGGGTCAAATGCCTCCTCCCTTCATTATAATGAGAAGGTAAGTAATTGTAAAGATAACTAGAAATTAAATAGAACATAAAACATTAAATGTAAATATTTTGAATAATGTAAACAATCAAACTGTAACGAAATTGCGCCAAAGTAGGAAATTTATTAATCGTTTTTTTTAATATGAATGTATTTCATTCACCGAAAGTGATTTTAAGAATTTTAAGAAGCTAAACATTACAGAAGAAAACATAAAGCAAATAAAATGTTAGAATATGCAAATGACTAAGGGATTTTATTTTACGAGTGGGCTGATATGAAACATGAAAAAGATAAAAATTTCAGCTTACATTATCGCTTGCAATTCAAATAATACTTAACAATATTTAATGCATATCTTTCATCTCAAGCAAATTATGCATGAAATAACATATTGAACAATTTGTCTTAGAAATAATATGGAAATGCATTTATTCCATTGATCCTTTTTCAGTACAAATGAACAAGAGAGAGAACAGTTTTTTTTCTCCAAATAAAAAAAAAAAAAAAAAACAAGCAGCACATGTTTATGCTCAAGAAACATAATAACAATTTGTGTTATATATTATACTTTCAAATTTGATACACTTTTTTTAAAAGATTTCAAAAGTTGAATATATTTTCCCGTTGAAATGACTCATTTAATTTCAACTCAATAACCGTAAAATATTTTTATTAAAATAATTTGGTACAATTTTATACAAAAAATAATTCTATTAATTTGTTTTATACTACATTATTTGTATAAGTAAAAATACATATAAACATTTGTGTCTAAATTAATTTTTTCAAAGCATGTTGATTAAAATAAATCAATAGAAGGCATAAAATGGCCCAATTTTGTTACAATAATAATAATAATAATGTAATTATAATGTTCCTAAAACAAAAAAGTGATAGTATTTTAAAACATTTACATATACGAGGCTTGTCCGGAAAGCGAGTACCATTTTGTTTTACCGTAACCACAGTGGTAGTTTTGGAGTTCAGCATATGCACATGCATTTCTTTAGTTGTTTGTCTGTCTACTGACTATATTTTAACTGGATTGTGCTGTTTTTACACATATTAGTAAGCACTCGAAATATTTAAGACGATTGCCGATCCTCTCAACTATGTAGTGCGTTATGCGATACGTTTTTTGAACGCAAGAAATGTTAAGCCAGTTGAAATTCCTTGTCAACTTGTAGAGATTTATGGTATAATTATAATGAATGATGAAGTAATGAAAAAATTGGTTCGACAGTTCAATGAGAGGAGAACCAATGTTCACGGGAAAGCACGGAATGGCTCTTCTGTTGTTAATGATGGCTGGTGTAAAATGAAAATGAGAAAATTCGTGAAAACAGACATTTTCTTATAACAGTGCTTATCAAACTTTCTATACTTGCGACCCAAGTTTCAAGCATAATTTTCATCGCGCCCCCCTTCCACAAGATAATAATGTATTGAATTCAATAATATTTTTTGTCGTAAAGCTGCAATACGATTTTAATTATAAACCGTTCAAAATTATCAAGATAAACATCATATTTTGTATATAATTTTAGGACAAGCACATAGGGTCATTGGTAATTATTAAACTTGTTTTTAACTTAATACTGTTAAATTAATCATGAAACATATTGCAAAGGGCTATTACATTTATAAGTGTATTACATCAGTCTAAACGTATATTTTACTTTTATTATGGCAGACTGTTTTGCTTTCTTTCAGCAAATTAATAATTTTTTTAAATAATCTTTTGTTTTTGACTTTTCGATATGCTCGCGCCTCCCTTATGGGGTTATCATGCCCCCAAGGGGGGCACACCCCCCAGTTTGAGAAACACTCCCCTATAACATTAATTTATAAATAATTTCCACAAATGCCAATAAATGTTCACTGGTAGCAACTTTATTGAAAGGGGGTTGTTTCTCCGGAACAAGTTGGCTTCCCGTTGTAAAAAATGCCTGAACATTGGTAGCAACTGTGTAGAATAATGCTCTATCCTGTAAAAATAAATTTGTTTTTTTGAAAAAGAGCTTTTTATGCATTCTCTTCTAAAACGGTATTAAGTTTCCGGACACGTCTCGTAAAAATGACTCATTATTTGAGATTATAACCATATACGCGCGTCATATCTATCCATAAATGTAAGCAAAACATACCTTGGATCAGCTTGAGGTTTTATGGCGATTTTGTCCTTCATCCAAGTGATGGAAATGGGCTTATCACCTATTGCTTCACATTTTAAGCGGGTTTTGTGATTCTTTCGGACCATTTCTGCTGTGAACTTTGACATGAAATGAGCTGCGACTATAATGGAAAAATATTAATACATTTAGTTTCATAATTAAATACATTTGATTTCATGAGGAAGCGATCGGGCATTTAAGGTATCCGACTACGTTCGGAACCGTGATTTTCAAAAGCGCATAAATGGATAAATTTCATGATATTTAGTGTCACTTAGATTAGAATATATGCATACAATTGTTTTAAGGACATTTTGACAAAAAAAAGTATTTAAATACAATATTTTGGCAAAAAATTAACTTAGAATAATCTTTTTTTCCAAATGTTCTCTTTTCGTTAAGAAATGCTTCTATTAGAATAATATTTTGCCTGTGTATAGCTCAGACCTCTGTTCAGAGTCTCAACTAGAAGTTTTGAAATATGTAACTTAGAAGTGGGTTTATTCATATTTTACGACAATAGAAGGGAGCAATTTTAAGAAAAAAACGCGAATAATTATTTGAATTGGTGGTAACTCTCAAAATAATGTGAATTTTTTCAAAAATTCTAGTTGAGCCTCTGTAGAGAGGTCTGAGCTATATATAGGCAAAATATTATTATAATAGAATCCTTTTTCACAAAAGGAAAATATTTGGAAAAAAGATTATTCTAACTTAATTTTTTGCCAAAATATTGTATTTAAATAATTTTTTTTGTCAAAATATCCTTAAAACAATTTTATGCGTGTATTCTAATCTGAGTGACACTAAATATCATGTAAAGTATCCATTTATGCGCTTTTTTAAAATCACTTTTCCGAACGAAGTCGGATACCTCAAAAAGAATGGGTATATATGTTCTTAGTTTAACAGTGGCGAATTATCTAAGTATGGTAGGGATACCATTTAAAGATTGTGGTGGAGTATGGCGAATTATCTGAATAGAATCGGATTACCACTCCTACGTTATGGTGGGACATCGTGAATTTTATGTGAAGGATAGAAATGCCATTCATGTGTTGTGTTGGAGTATAGCGAATTATCTGAGTATGGAAACACGCCACCTACATTGTTTTCCCCGCAGTAGCCCAACCTTTGGAGAACATTAGCTTTACAGGAAAGTTCGTTTTCCAGTAAAAACTTAAATAAGATTATGGCAATCCCCTAGAAGATGTGAATAGTTTTACCAGATTGGTGGCTTCATAGGCATTGGTGACCGATTTGGTGAAAAATTATGTCACCAGTGAACCATTCAAAAGTCTGTGGTATCAGCCCTTCTGGAAATTTCTATGATGCTGTATAAGTGACCTTTGAGACAATGGTCGAGCCAGTCGAGATTAGAATTTGCCTTGCATTAACTGCGTAGAGAGTGATTTGCTCTGTATGAGTTCCTATTAGTGGAACTGTTCAAGTGATGCGTTTCTGGAGCGTTCTAAAACTCGTTTATATCGGACTGTTTATAAAGTATGTTTATATCCAGTACTGTAAGTAAATTGTTATAATATTTCCTTGTGTATATCTGTCAATTTATCTTCTTGTAGTTATTTGTTCATCCCTGTCAATTACTAAATCAATTATTCAATCGAGTTTTTCACATGTTTTTCATCCGCTTGAATTTGCAACAGTATGATAGGAATACCACTTCCGTGTTGTGATGGTGCATAGTAAATTATCTGAGTATAACAGGTGCTGGATAGGAGTATGAAATAAACGATTTATATCATTTCAATAATTTACTTGTTAAATTTCATTATTTTTTTTTAAATTTTTGATTACACTAGCGACACGTGATAACTATTTTAATTCAGCCAATGCATCCTACGTTTTTATGGCAAAATTTCAAAAAAACTTTTATGAAATTCTTTTTTTGACACATTAATTTATTTGATAAATTTAATTGATTTAGTAAATTAATATTGGTAGACTAATGCATTTCATTTGATTCATAATAAATGTGCATCCTCTTTGAATGTATCCTCCTGTCTCTGATTCTGACTGATAGTGGGCCAAATCCTCGCATGCTTATATGCAGCGAAAATGGCTAAACCGATTATTAGAGCATATAGAATGGAGGAAACGTGATTAATTTACGAAAAAAGTTCCAAAAATATGTGTCACGATTTTTTTTAAAATTTGGTACTCCAGGTAAAGCAAACAGTTCCCATAAGAACCTCAATCTGTTTCTGATTCGATGATAAAATAGCGTACGTGGAAATCGACTGACGCATGCGGAAAACGTTGCAGAAGAGAGAGTAGTTGCAAACCACCGTGCCCGAGATTATTTAAGTACAAATTACGATAGCAAACAGACATGTTGACAACGTGATCCTCAATAGAAGTTTATGCTGCTATTCAGTACAACTGAACATGTGGGACTAATTTGTTCACCATCCATGAAAGCTTATAGAACGTGTATAGTGAAGAAATCATATTTCCGTAAATGGTTAGTCACTGAAGCTGCATTTTCAGTGTAGGAAGGCAGAGTGCGAAGGGATTGGTTTCTTCAAAGTAATTGTGCGAAATGACAAATGTTGCAATGTCGTTGGTGACTACATCTAAATTAAGTGCAAGGCATATAGCTCATGATGCCATAGCGTACTTTGTTTTGGCTCTAAAGTTTCAGAGTGAAAGCAATGATGGAGCCTATTATCAAAATATTTCTGTTATATATTAATGACAGTTTTGTGACAGCAAATTTTTAAAATTCAAAACACTTGGATTAGAGAATATTGAAATAATTTAATTCTAATATAAATAATTTAGATCAAAAGTTGCTACAATATTAATGTACACAATCATTGTAACAAAAGTAATAACATCGAAAATAAACCTAAAAAATATTAAGTAACACCATAAATTACCTCTCTCTCTCTTCACAGTTTAGTAATATCAGCTTTGAAATTTTAACGAAATCAATTTGAATGAAATTAAGAAACGTAAAATTAATCCTTTTTGCTGTTAATACTATTTTTAAAGGATAAAAAAAGTTCCTGATTTCTTCTATTGTTTCATGCAATATTTTCAAGTATTGCTCTTCGTTATTACATTTACGCAATTATAAATAATTGTTAAAATATAAAGGAAGCTGACCACCTTCAAAATAATGAAAACAATTTTTTAGGGTGTGTGTGGATAAAACAAGTATAATATCTTTGTTAGAAAAACAAAGAATGTTTTGTGAAAAACAGCTTGGTAAAAAAAAATTAAATTACTGCTTATGTGAGCGAAATATAATGATGGATACATAAAAGTAAGAACTAAAAATGATTTAACTTCCTAATATGCTACCTTAGAAGATTTATATAACGGTCATATATATATATATATATATATATATATATATATATATATATATATATATATACCTATAAGTATATACCTATAAGTATATGAAAAGGCAAACAAATAATCAGAAGATGGAATATTTTGTCATTTTCGAAGAAGGAAATCAGTTTTCTACGAATAAATGAAAATAATACCGTTGTATCAAAAGAGAAGGAAATATTTTAGAAAAAGCAAATCGTTAAAATGCAGTTTGAGCAATCTTTTACGTCAACGACGTATAATAACAAAAATTGAGCTAGAACTGAACCAACTAAGTTAACTTCATAATGTATGAGTTTAGGAGAGCGCAAAATGAAAAAAAGTCCCATATTCATTTTGGTCAAAATACAGACTACAACACAAATTTACCTTTAACAAAAACATTAAAAAACACCCTAAACGACCATTTAATGACCTTTCTATCTAGTTCATATTTTTTTGTCTTTCTTTTTAGCTTTGCATTATCCTGTGTTGTTTAAAAGTTTACTTCGGCAAAAAGTACGAATATAATTTTTTTTTTCCGCCAGAAGCAAAATATGTGACAAGTCTTTGCTATCTTAGCTTTAAATAAAAACAGCCTTGAAGGCAAAATTCTTCGATACCGCGTTTTGTTAATGAACCGAAATACTAAAAAGAAATAATCTTTACCCCAGCAAAAAAAAAAAAAAAAAAAAAATTGGCAAGAACTGTGTTGTGGTGCCCTTCTACAACAATAAACTTAAAGGAACCAAAAAATACATCTAAATTTCCCGAATAGATAAATCTGATATGTTTGCACATTTAAAGAATTTCAAACGCTTACTTCGCAATAAATCATGGGACATCTACTATATCTACCTTACTGCGCCCACAAACACTAGTACTAGAAGACTAGTACTAAAAAGCGGATGCCAAGAATGTGCTAGAGTTCCCAGCAATTTTCTGAGACAGTGAACACTAGTACTAATGTTAACGCTATAACATTAAGTGTGGAAAGTAGGTGGTTCTTTTTAGTATGATGATTTTACATGTCATTACCCACAGTTCAGTCATCCAGGGACCATTTGGAAGAATACAAAGAAAATTAAGGAAATGGAAAAGATGTTAAGAGAGCATTTATTTTTCGATTTTCGTTTTCTCTTTCGAAAAGAGCACCACCGGAAGGTTGCTGCAGGAAATGGTAAAAGTGATCAAAAGTAAATAAAAACAAATCCCGGATTCTGTTGAAAGAAAAACAATATGTGGTAGCTAGCTTGCTATTTAGAATTTTCCTTTTTTTTCCACGTTGAATCTTTTCAAAGAGAACAGCACATTTTTTTTCTTTCATTTAATTTCATTGTATCTTTTCTATAGTTAAGGTTGGTGTCCGCTTGGATGCATTATTAAATTAAAGATAGTTTCCTGTTGGATATTTAAAGTTTAAGCTTTATATAGCAAAAGAGTAACTCATATAATGGAATAATTGCTATGGACTTAATAGAAATTGTTTACGATGCATAAGAATCGATAATTTTTCTTAGACTCGCAATGCGATTCTTAAATTTATGAAACCCTTCAAAGTCTTTACCTCTTTTGCTTTCAAAAACGCATAATTTTACTGATATTGATAAATGCACACAACAGTCATTTCAATATTTCGAAATTCATTTATCTGTACAATAGAGGAGCTTCGTAAAATCATCAATTGCAAATGATTAACTTGAAAAACGGTGTGACGGGATCACGCGTCTTTTCTTTAACATGTCCTTTGGGTTCTTTGGGGCCAGAGTTCATGACAACTCTTTTCCAACCAAATCCAAGAAGTGAAGTGTGAATGAAAGATGCAAATTAGGAAGCTTTTAAAAATCAGAAGTTAGAGTAAGTGCGATGGCAATTAGAGGAATGTAAACAGTTCGTGGTTCTAGACTGAAGAAGTTTTAGATAACGTTACGTGGCGAAGAATAGTAATTATACGTGATAGAGATCCATTGATCAAGGTGCATACCATTGCACTGGAGTTATTGCAAGACCACATCTAGAATTGTTGTGATCGTTACTGAAACTACAGGAGGGTAGGATTGACTATTTAATATTAGTATCTGTAATAGTATTGAAATCGTATTTAGGTGAGTCAGTTATTGATAGTGGTTCGAGTTAGATCAATTCGGTAATATATATATATATATATATATATATATATATATATATATATATTGTGTATTTTGCCACCGTAGATTCTCTCATATATATTATTATAGTTTAATTTGCTAAAGGTTTAAGTTTAATATCTTAATTAAGCTATATTAAGATAATGTATACGTCTAGTTCTTCCGTTACTCCTACACCTCTAGCTCCCGCTGATACCCAGAGAGATAATCATCCCAGGGGGGATTATTGCAACGGTAGTTGAAAAATAATGTGTAATGGAATGGATATAATCAAATTCAACAAATATTTTCTTAAGAATAAGTATGGAGAATTAAAATCCTGTGCAAGAAAATTTATATCCCTATTTTAAGGAATACATAACTATGTGAAAAGATAATTCTTTTGGTATAGAAAAATCCCAACATTTGTCATCTTAAACTAATGATCCATTTACAAGAAATGAAGGAATTACTAACTTGGAAGACCATTATGACGAATTGTTGTCTACGGAAAAAATTTGCTCTTCACGTTAGTGGGAATTTTATCCATTTTGTTGTAAACTCAATATCATTTTTATTTCTACGATCCAACGGTTATATTAAAAACATAAATTCCAAATAAACATGTAATTTTCTTAAATTTAGTTTTATGTGTAGAAACATTGAAAAAATATATAACTATTCGAATTTGTTTTACTTGATCCTCTCAGATTACTTTCTTATAATATGTTTCTAGAAAAGTTTGCCTACAGTTGTTCCAGTGCCAATGTCTTTTGGAACCCAAATCTTTAGTTCAAATCTGCCCCAAAAACAGCAAACAGCCACAGATGAAGTAGGAAATCCGGAGCTTAGTCATTAATATACAGGGGGAAAAGGAACTCATGGTTCAAACTTTAAGGGTAGGTACAGGACATGGTAACAATAATTTATTGTATGGGAATGTATGGGTACAAGTGTCGAGGTGAGGCACAACTACGAAACATAAGAGACGAAAGGAAGTGCACATTGCTGCACCATCCACTGGCAGGAGGAGAAGATAGTTAGCCGGATTTAAAGCTTGTACTTGCTTAAAATGGAAGAGGTTTAATCCATTTCCGTTTAACACTCTACAAACGGTCTGATGATTCATACTTTGGTGATGAGCAACAGCTCTTGCAGACTGGTCTATCAGTCACAACGTTTAAGATGCTTTCTTCCAGACCTAGACTACTTACAGCTCTTCGTTGACCAGCATCATGTCTGGTGACGTGGAACGAACGTTTTTTACAAAGATGACGACGTAACTACTGAAAAAATTCTGTGATCCTGCATCCGTCGATCAGGAAACAGCGCGTGATACATTCGTAGTGCATCTTTGACGTTACCATTTGCACGGCCGTATACGTAATGTATGTTTGTATTATTAGTATACGTAAAGTCTCCTATCGTAGACGTCAGAACAATTGCGAATGACGCTTTTCCCTACTGAGATGCATAATCTTGAACAGTGGATAGACATCTACTGGTCTCTACAGGCAACGGAACCAACCGATAACTATTTTTCTATTATTTCCCCTGTTTGCGCCTCACCGCGTCATTTGCTCCCATATATTCCTATACAATAATGGCTGTTACAATGTCATGTATCTACCTTTAAAAATTGTACCTTGAATTCGAGACCCTGTGAAAAAGATACCCTGTATAAAAGATAAAGTTTAATATTACTGATCACTAGAACCCAAACGCAAAAAAAAAAAAAAAAGTGCCTGATTTTATGACACTACGTCAGTCGCATTTTACACCGAATAATTGTTTATGATCGCTTAGAAAGAGTATAATACAAATAAAATCGAAGTCAAAGCTCCATATTTATTTAAATGCCTTTAGATAAATACCCTTAGAGTTTGGTGAATTGATGCTTTTTGATTGTGAAAAATTCATTCCAAACTCTGCGGAGATGAAGAAGTCATAAGTGTGTAATTCCCTTTTTAAATGACCAGAGGATTTGAATCTGTGGGTTTATTCAAACAATGGGACTGATTAAAGTGTCGGTAATTAGTAGAAAGATAAATTATTCACTTACTGTAGACCTTAAGCCTAACTACTTTGCTGAGGCCTTGACCGATTCCGTTGGAAGCTTGACACAAATAGTAACCAGCATCTGACTCTGTTGCATCAGTGATGGATAGCGATCCATTTTCGAAGACTTGTAAGTGGGGACTGCTGACAATTGCCTTGTAATCACGAGGACTGTCACCTGAAGGATATAATAGTTAAATTAATTATGCAAATGAATGAGTGAATTAGTGCAAATTAAACCTAATGTTAACTTTACTGATGTCTAAAATTTAAATGCCAGATTAATTTAGATAATCATTTCTTCTCATCGAAAGAAATAAAATTATATATATATATATATATATATATATATATACATGTATGTGTGAATTCCTTTTGTTAAATAAAATGTTGCAGTGGTAGCTGGAGAAATAGCCGAGTAGATTTCAAATAATTCATTACTTTTATTTTTAACATCAAGAGAGATAGCTTTATGCACAAACTATCTGTAAAATTACAGAATTACCACTTCATACATTCCGATTGGCGAAAAATATTGAGGAGACACTGTTCAAGTGAAAATAAATATCTGCTATTTATAGAAATTATCTAAGTAGTTTTAGGAAAAAGTTTCAATCGTTCAGTTAAGGTATCCGAGTTCGTTCGGAACCTTGATTTTGCAACAGAGTATAAATGGATAATATTTAAAATATTTAGTGTCACTTAAGTACATAAAACTGTTTTAAGATTATTATTATACTAAAAATTAGTAATGTACAATATTTTGACAAAAAATGAACATAGAATGACCAATTTTCAAAACATTCTCCTCTTGTAAAAAATGCTTCTATTATAATAATATTTTGCCTGTGTATAGCTTAGACCTCTGTACAGAGGCCGAACTAGAATTTTTGGAATATGTAACTTAGAAGTGTATTTATTCATATTTTACTACAACAGAGGGGAGAAATGTTAAGAATAAAACACCGATAATTATTTCAATGGATGGTAACTCTGAAATTATTGTGAATTTTTTTATATAAGCAAAGTATTATTATTATAGAAGCCTTTTTTTATAAAAGGAGAACGTTTTGAAAAAAAGGTTATTCTAAGTTAATTGTTTGCCAAAAAATTCCATTTAAAATTTTTTTTTGTCAAAATGTACGTGTAAAATAATTTTTTATACGTATTCTATAATCTAAGCACTAAATATCATGAAAGTTATCCATTTCTGCGCTTTTTTAAAATCACATTTCCGAACGTAGTCGGATATCTAAGCTCAAGTACGCTATAAAAACATTATTTTTCCAATAATAGCGAATAAATGTGTGTAAATACAAGGTGTATGCTTTTAACGTGGTAACGAAAAGAGAAATCTATATGCATAAATTCGACGAATTTTAAACGGAAAAAAAAAATATAAATTGAAAAATATAAAACGATTTTTTCTCAAAAATAGTTCTTATACCACTCACTCAATGTCAGATTAATTAGTTCTTTTACACATACAGGGTGTTGCCGAATTTGACAGATAAATTCAGACGGTCCTATACAGACGACAAATCACCATAGAACATGAGGTCGCAATCCACGTTCAGTTCTTCATTTCAAGATAATAGTAGCGATCTGGAGGTCGATGAGACAGGCAACTGGAGTAGCCAGATTAATACGAGGAAATACTTATACTACCCGAACGCCTGAATATAGCAACATACCAGGTTTTCTAACAGCACGTCCTCCCACAGTTGCTGCAGTGAGTCCCAGTCAATGCACACTAGAACGTTTGGTTCATCCACTATGGTGCACCAGCACATTTTTGAACTGTGTTGCGAAACCACCTCCATACTACATATCTCGGGAAGTGGACTGGGTTCGGTGGACCTGTTGCTTAGATTCCACGTACTCCAGATCTCAACCCCATGGATTTTTTCTTCTGAGGTCATCTGAAATGGCTGGTAACTACCTCCCTGTACATATCCTCGTCGTTTTATATGATACCGCCAACACACCAGATTTGTCTGAATACGTCCAACAATCCTTTGTCCGTCGGTGTCGGCTGATCTATCACCAACACCTCCCCAATTTGGAACAATTTCTGTGACAAACACTCGTCGTTTCATTTCTGACGACAAGCTAAAACGTATTGTTTGTATTGTCAAAAATGTTTTACGTCTAATAATTGTATTTATTAACTCTTATCGTTCCTTTTCATTTCACTCGACATCATATCCTTCATAGCTATTTTTTCGAGTTACTGCGGCTAAATGTGATTTGCTATCGCCTGCTCTATGGTGATTTTTTTGTCCTTATGATGCCTTCTATCCCCTCCTGAATTTGTTGGTAAAATTCGACAACAGTTGAACATTTTCTTCAGAACTAACAAAAGTATAATTTTCTAAAGGGAAATTCCACAAGTTATAGAATTCTACCGCAATGAAATCAACCGAACCAAATACATCTCGCTTTTAATTATTCAGTATCTTTTACCAAAAATCAACTCGAATTTTGGAAGAATACATATCTAATGCATTGGGTGATAAATTAACAAATAACTAAAATAAAAAGTTAATAATTTTATTTAACATATCCTGTTCAAATTAAATTTTAGTCTAATTTGTTTTATTTATTCTGGTACGCGTTTGGAATCCATCTAAGATTAGTAAAAGAATAGTTTAAGTTAGATCTGTATAACCACATTAAGTTAATTTATTATTAGAATTTATTCACATTTACATTCCAGAGTAAAGTTTCAATTCTTACGAGACACAATCATATACATATATATGCATACATACATATATAAGCATTAGCCGTTATACATACTTAGGAGAGATGATTAGAGCTTCTCAAGCGAAAGGAAAAAGAAATAAACTTTAATTAAATTAGATATATATATACGAACATTTTATCCAGGGTATCAAAAGCTTAGAATCTTAAATATTTAAATAATATTTTAATGAAATACTTACTGAAACCCATTAATATCAAATGCAATTACAAAGATATTTATATTACACTGTATAGTTTATATTCTTAAAATTTATTTACAAGTTAGTATTACCTTAGAAATATCTCTCCAAGTTAATAAGTGTTAACGAATCTACCTTACGCGAGCTGTACTCGCTTCATGTCAGTGAAATTATGTACACAATGTATAAACTTCAGAATTAGATTAATCGAATTTAATCACTGAATCCTCACATCTGCATATATATTACAGATCCTTGCACTGTCAGTATAATATTGGCAAACCATTTGGTTAATTGAATATTTTGTGTTACATATATATGCAATTAAGCTGTTACACATTTAAGAGCACTGTATATCGCTGAAGATGCTCTCTCGAAATTTATTTTAATAGCCAATAGAGGACAATTTTAGCTAGATATTTATCTTGAATACTGTTCAATTTTCTTCTTAGGCTATATAATTGTCATTATACAGGGTGTTTCAAAAGCTAGCAGACCAGCTCTGCACAGCTAGATTCATCGTTAAAAGCACATAAAAAAATGACCAAAATAACTGGAACTGTACGATCCACAGGGTTTATGAGAAAAATACGGTAAATGATGATGAAAGAATTATGAGGGCTCATGATGAGGCTCCGGCGCGTTTCTGTTCCCCCATATGTAATTGACTGGATACGCCATACCCATGCTCGTTGATTGGATATATGAGTCTGG
Organism: Trichonephila clavipes; assembly: GCA_019973935.1. Lineage (NCBI taxonomy): Eukaryota > Metazoa > Arthropoda > Arachnida > Araneae > Nephilidae > Trichonephila > Trichonephila clavipes. The sequence goes on along the minus strand of BMAU01015815.1, from coordinate 39,257 downwards.
TTCTATGGTCACCGTATTCCGCAGACCTCACACTATAGGAATTTTCACTAATGGCAGCGTTTCTCAAATAGTAGGGTGCGCCTTCCTTGGGGGCGTGACAATTCTACAAGGGGGGCGCGAGCATATTGAAAATTTTTTTTATTTAATTAAATTATTAACTTACTGAAAGTAAACAAACAAAATGCATTCTGAAAAAAATAAAAAATAAAATACTCGTCAACATTGACATATTACACTTATAAATTGCACCAGGGCTACGCGATGTATTTTATAATTAATTTAACATTACAAAGTTGAGAACAAGTTTTATATTTACCAGTGATCCCTTGGGATTGTAATACATAAAAATATACAAAAATTAACAATTATCTTTGTACGGTTTATGTACGATTTTATACGGTTCCTTGATTTCCGATTAAAAATTACGCTATTCACTACCCAATACCCACCGTTTTCCACATAGGTGCGAATATGGGATGTATTAGGGGGCGAGGGAGGAATAAAAAAGTTAATAATCTGAAATAAGTCAATCCTTTGCAAACATTGTCAAGATCCTTTTATGGCCTTCCAAAGCCTTCGAAATAATTTTATGGATAACAGTGCACAGAAAAGATCGTACTTCGGAAAGACATATATATACTTCCGGAAAAATTTACGCTTTGGCTGAGTGAGACGCTTATATACGCCAGTGGCACTTAAGAGGTTAAAGTGGTATTTTAGTTTTAGCGTCAATGTATATTATTGTTGAATTGGATACATTATTATTGTATGAGGAGGGGGACGTGAGATGGAAATTATGATTGAATATTGGGTCGCGAAAATTGAAACTTTGAGAAAAACTGACTTATGGAAAAATCTCAAAGAATCGATGTACCCAGACGTAGTGATTGCACAAACGGACTTAGTAGCTCATCTGCATGCTGCTTGGACATCGGTGGACACCACGCTGCGTCTAAAATCATGGACCAACTGGGTCTGGGCCCAAGGCCTCGGTCATAATAGGAATCATCATTTCGGTCTTAATAAGAACATGATTCGAAAAATTTCAAGGGCCAAATGTTATTTTTGGTTGTATACTCCGAAAAACTGGGAATTTCGGACGATATATCGACTGGCTGCATGTAATGATCGTCATCCATGTACAGGCTTAGGCTTGCAACCATACACCATCATTACTCATTTAGTCAACATGCGGCAAACGATCGAGTCGTTTTGTAAAGAGTGTTTTTTTTCCAGGTATAGAAGTTTAAGTTGGCATTACTTTCCAAGATGGCGACCGATTTAACAACTGTCAAGTGATTTATTCTCAGTTTGGTTTGGCAATTCATCAAAACGATCATCAAGCAAGGCGTAGATTCGTCGAATGGGCCCAAAACGAGATTGACGTTGTTCCCGATTTTCATAAGCTAATTTTGTTTAGCGATGAAGCGCACTTCTGGTTGAATGGCTACGTCAACAAACAAAACTGTCGCATTTGGAGTGAAGCTAATCCACAAGTGTATGTTGAAACACCGTTACATCCAGAAAAACTGACTGTTTGGTGCGCTTTATGGGCTGGTGGAATCATTGGTCCGCACTTCTTTAAAAACGATGAAGGCCACAATGTTACAGTCAATGGTGATTGGTATAGAGCCATGATTACTAACTTTTTCATTCCTGAATTGAACAATCATGATGTCCAGGAGCTGTGGTTCCAACAAGAGGCGCAACATGTCACACAGCTCGTGCCACAATCGATTTATTGAAAGACACGTTTGGTGACCGCCTAATTTCACGTTTTGGACCTGTGGATTGGCCTCCAAGATCTTGTGATTTAACACCGCTAGACTATTTTCTGTGGGGCTATGTAAAGTCATTTGTCTATGCGGATAAGCCACAAACGCTTGACCATTTGGAAGACAACATTTGCCGTGTTATGGCTGGTATACGGCCACAAATGTTGGAAAAAGTCATCGAAAATTGGACGTCCAGATTGGACTACATCCGAGCCAGCCGTGGCAGTCATATGCCAGAAATCATATTTAAAATGCAATGCCACAAGATTATCTTTGGAATAAAAAACAATTCATGTCAATCGAATAATACATCGTTGTTTTATTGCAATTTAAAGTTCTATACCTCTAAAAAAACACCCTTTACAATCGTTTATCATGCACATTCGTTTATTTCGGGTTATTGCTTGTACGAGTATCTGACAACGTATGCAATGTACTGTCTACTTTTAAGGGTCATAGATGGGGCCTATATTTGTATGGAGACACAGGGCTTATTTTTGCGTATGTTCCCAGGGCCTAAAGAAATCTTAAAACGTCCCTGGTGACGTGTGCAGTCATCCATTCCACGGTGCTCAAACCTGTCTCGATATGCTTGGCGGATACTTTGAACATCTGCTTTTACAAATATTTGGAAATATTGCTGTAGCTGTGTCCAATACGATGATTTTAACGTCTGTGATGTCATACCTGGTATTCCATATTTTTCTCGTAAATTGTTTGGTACAGGTACAGTTCTTTGAGCATTGTTTATGAACTCCCAACAAGAAATCTAGCTGTGCAGAGTTTGGGGGTTATTTTTGGAACACTTTGAATGCTGTTTTCGTAGAAACTTACGCTTCAAATTTTAATTTATAAGAACCGCATGTTTTTTATAAATAATATAGCAAAAAGTGAACTACTTTTTTCATAAATAATTGATAAAAAAAATATATTATTATTTTGAAAAAGGGGAAATACGTTAATTTCTACCTTTATTGTATTTCACTTCGCTTAACTGAAATAACATTATACATTAATATGCATACCCTACAAATAGTCGTTCTTTATATATAGGTGGAAAATGTACAAACATAATTCATCCCAATGATATAAAATATCATCAAACGTTAGGCAAACAAGTAAGTTTCGTTTTCTCAGAAGGATAATGAAATACGGATAGTCATTATTATGGTTAAATTACAAACTATATTGAATGTAAAATATGAAGTCATACAAGAAAAAAATAATAATTTCAACTAATGATATATATGCGCTTTGAATTTTGTAGCAGATTTGAGCTCCTAACAAAAAATAATCAAAACAAAATATAAATTCATTGGCCGTGTGTATATATGTAGCCTTGTGGTCATGGTCATTGACTTGTGACTTACATGTCACGAGTTTGATCGCTAGCAACATTGAAGACCCGCTATGACAAGGAGTTAATGCACGTTCAATATGTCGTGGCTCAAAGTCTTCACATTAGCGTGGCTAGGAAATTAGGAGAGTGGGGTTAGCAGAGGACGTCATTTACAGGGGTTAAAAATCACGTGATCATTAAAATTATTTATTTTTACGTAAATCCTACATTTAATTTGAGTAATAATTTAATCAGAATAATAATTAAGAATTAGAATACAAGTAAAATTAAAAATTTTACCATCTCAGAAACCATTAAATATATTTTGATTAAAATTTGTACATTGATATCTGGTAACATATTACACATTTCCTGAAAATTTGAAAAAAAAATCATTGGTAATTAAAAAATTTGATTTTGAAACTCCACTGTACTCTTAAATTTGAGGCACAGAGCTCTTCTGAGACAAACTGTTATCAAAAGTATGAAGAAGAGTAACTTAAAGGATATTTTGAAACTATAGCCTCTCTTAGTATAAAGAATTTCAAGATAAAGTAATATGTAAATTAAATTTCTATAAAAACTGAATATAGGTGGAAAGGATCACATCGGACCATTTATTTTTAACTGATTAAATAAATGCTCAAAATATCAAATAATGTAATAATATTAAGTAAGTAAGGAAAAGAATAAACTACAAAAAAATATATATTATGCTCTTTTTTTAACTTCCTGTTTTTTGTTAACTTGTTTTAAATCATTTAATTTTTTTTTAAAAGAAGTATTCCCTTTTTATAATTGAAAATTTTTCTTTATTGTTTAGAAAAAAAATATCTCATGTTTATATAGACTTATCGTCAATCGAGTTGAATCACATATGACAGTTAAAATAATAAATTCAGTACCTTCCGCTTTCGTCCACCTGACTCTAGGTTGAGGAAATCCTTCGGTTTGGCAATCCACTATTATACTCCTTCCCTTGACGACAAATACATCAGAGGGTTCAATGACCCACCTCGGAGGTACTAAAAAATACAAACAGCAGTAAGTAAACATTTCAGTGAACGGAGTGAGACGTAGCTTAGAATAAATTGTGAGCTTTTGCATTCTGTAGTTAGAAAAATAATATTTTAATACAGGATTTAAAATGTGATAACAAACTCAAAGCTGAAGAAATTGTACTTATTTCAGTGTGTTAATGTCATTCTGCCTCTGTAAGTGTATAATTTGTTTGGCATTTTTTGATCTATTTACTCTAATTACTCTAACCCTCAGCATCATGTTCAATTTCCTCAAGAAACGAATTTTCCCGCCTTCGATTCTTAGCCGCATGCAATTTTCAACAGCATTAACATTGGAAGAAAAGTGAGGCTTAGATTCGAATATAAATACACCGTAGTTACAAATAATTTACCCTTTTAAACTTTTCTTTATATTAAATTTATTTCTGATCTGTGATTCAATATTAAGGTAGTTGTTTTTTTCCCCTGTAGCATGTTGTTAATTTTAAACAAATTTTGATGTGAAAAACTGGAATTATTAATGCTTTAAGAAATGTTTTTTTTGTCTTTCATCTTTACAAATGAAATGTCTTTCAAAATACGCTTAAAAGTAAACTTTCAAAAATACTGGAATAAATTGAACGTTACATAAGAATGAGTTTTCTTTCTACTATAATTTTCATAGTAACGATGTAATTCTTGCGAAATAATGTAATTTTGGAAAAATTTCAAGAGAAATTCATTTTTGGTTGAAGCAATACGAACAGAATAAATGAAAAAAGGAAACATTTTAAAAGCAATAATTTAAAATTCGGAGGTACTCAAAAGTAGTATATGACTTAAAATTACTGGGCAAAGATGCTAAATTTTAAACTCGAAACTTTAATCCGTTCAGGACCAATTGATTTTCCCTGCTAAGCTTGACTCCATTTCAAAATTCATGTAAAATCCTTACTGTAATAAAATACGCCATATAATTTATGGTTTATAATCATTCAAAATTCCACAAGTTCCAAATCCAGATCACACCGGTATAATCACGGGACTTAGAAAGGAGAAAACGCAATCTCACATATAATAAATACCATGTTCCCTGAATGATTGCTTATGATTGTAAATAAATCTCATTGGGCTAAGAAATGTGGCATCATAAGTCTTTACCTCTTATCTTACATTCATTAAGTTTAAATCTTTTGTTTGAATGACATCACAACTTCCTGTTCATAGCAGTCACTGATACTTTTTTCTTATACTTGGATCATCATTTCTTAAATATTTTTATATGCTGAATTTCTTAAATCATGTAACTAAAAACAGCTTAACAAAGTCACTTGTTATTCAGTTATTGTATTACAGAATACACAATGGTACTATATTTTTGTAAAATGAATTATAATAAATTTAGAGGTTGTGTGTGTTCTACTAGTATTCAAAGTAATTTGCAAAATTGATTATCAATTTTTATCATCATAATACTGTTCCTAGCTTGTTTTCAAAGTGAATGAATATTATACGGTTGAGATATGTGAAGCAGTGATAATAGATCAAAGGAAACGTGAGTAAAAAAAGAAATTGAGACCAATTATCTAAAGATAGCGGAAGGCGCTTAGACGCGTGCAGTTTAATAAGATTTTGAAAAAAGAAAAGACAGAAAGCAGCAGTAACTATTTAGCGTTTTGAAATTAAGTGGGTCTCTTTTTTTATGATTTTGACTCTTTCAATGTCTGTTATTTAACGCAAATAAGGTTAGTCTTTTCTCCAGCTTACCGCAAACAGTAAAATATAAGAATAAAATGCGCTTAGCAATTGACCTCAGTAAGGATTCCTTTTTGACCCACTCGTCTAACGCGTACATGGCACGGGTACAAACTGGCAGGTAGATGGTTGAAAAAAAAATATTCAGTCAACAGCTGGTCTCTGAAGTGGAAACGTTGGAATTGAACACTAGCTGGTAGCACAATCTAACATTGCTGGGGGATTAAGTACACCATGTACATAAGGATTAACACAATGGATTAAGTACACCATGGTTAACAATAAGCCAACGCTAGTGGTGAAAACGGCACATGCATCAGCCATATTTACCTCTTAACAAGAGACTTTTCCCATTGTTAGTACAAACATTCAAAACAATGCTAGAGTGGGGAATGTATATCGATTGCAGTAATGGCAGAAAATTAGGCTTCTGTATTAGGTTATCAGAAAGTTCACCAAAAGCAAAAAAGATGTTTCTCTCTGGGAAAGGAGCGTGCAATAATCAATTCACCTGTTGGTTTCACAGTAAAATAACTTAACTACTGGCTATAATAGGGATTGTTTTTCGTCCCAGTCGTCTAACGCGTGCAAGGTACGACTGTGGAGTCGCAGGTTGGTAGCTGAAGAAAAACACTCAAGCTCTGAAGTCAACAGCTAGTCGCAGAGCAAATTTGCTTAAAATTTTTTTTTCTGAGCACTATACATAGAATGGTTAAAATTTTAATATTTCTTAGAACAAATTAAATTCAAATGTTCACGAGTATTTAAGCCAAAGATTAAGGATAAATTAATGTTTTTAACCTGGCAACGTCATGAAAACTGTTAATCTATCAAAATTAGTTGAAGATCTCTTGATTTTTTTTATTATTATCTGAGAACGTATTTTATGTGAAACGAATATGAATAATAAGATATGCGGCAGAATTAAATTAAATATTTTTATGTAATATCAGAAATAGAGGAAAAAAATTGTTTATAAATCAAGTTGTTCTGTTTGAAGTCCTTTATATATAAAATGCGCATCATAGTGGTTTAAAACTAAGCACCATAGAAATAAAATAAGTTGCATTATTCCGACAGAACATTTTTTCCCCCATCAAATTATTTCAGAAAAAAATAGCATACATATGTTCTTTAAGTTAACGTCATGTTAACTAAAGTTCAGGACATGTTTTTTATAAATAATTCCTTTTTTAAAACCTTTGTAGATGTATGTATGTGTCTAGTTATAATAATATAAAATAAAATATGGTACATTTTTGAGAAATGACATTCATTCTTTGCCTAGTCTACGGTAGTCTTGAAGACAAGAAAATAAATATAACTTTACAGAGATACTTCACAAAAACTTTTAACATAGATTACCAGACTTAAGCTGAAGTCTGCCTTCATTTCTCAAAGACTGCAATAAAGAAAAATGGAACCCTGACTCTTGCAAAAATAGTATTCTTGATAGAGGAAACTAATTTTTCGAGAGTTTGATAGCAATATATTAAGATATATTTTGGAGGAAAATCTGATTCATTTTAGTAATAAATGTGTGTTTTTAAAATTATGAAAAAGGAAATTTTTAGGGATAGATTGACGCATAAAGTTATTCATTTGCTGTGCGTCGGTAAGATTTGTTTTCTTCATATGGAAGACGTTAGAAAAATTACAAAATAAACAAAAAAGCTTATTTTTAAAGTATACTGAAAATTAAACAGCAAAAAAATATGACAATAATTATTTTAATAGTATTTACATTTAAAAATATGTTTTAATTAGGTCTAATTTTTAGACTATTCTTACTTTAAATATTAGACTGGTGCCTATAATTTTTTAATGAGACTGCGAACTGATGTTTTACGATTGCAGACCTAGTATATTCCCGGGGAGCTGGTATATCTTTTTATTGCGGCACCATTTAGGTGGTATACCCATCGCCACACACAATCGTTACACATCGTTACACATTTGACACCTAGTTTCCTCCCCAGAGGGAGACACCTGAGCTCTGATGATGCGAAACCATACTGGAATTTAATTTTGCGTAGAGTACCTAAGTCAAACGGGCATTCAAAGGATCTTTTATAATGTCGTATAACCAATCATGCGACATGGGTACCGTCGTTTTTTTGCATTATGAAAATCTACCGACTTGCGCAGAGGGCGAACCCGGAATCTTGGGCTTACAAGGTCAGTGCCAAACCAAATATGCAACCCAGCCGGTTGGTTGATGCCTATGAAATGCCGGATTTTCCTTGCATATAATCTTTTATCTCCTTGTTTACCTCTATTTTTTTTTACATAACCTTGTCCATAATCGTATTGCCCATTAACGTCAGATGTGTTAAGTGTTTTATTTTGTTGTTTGTTTTGAATTTCGCAATAAAATGTGAGACCAATCGATATTCCTATAGGTCTTACAAATTTGCTAATAATGATGTAAAAGCTGCTCGAAATAGTAACCACACATTGAGGAGAATACTGTCAAGGATGAAAAAGTACAGAGTTAGTTTGAACAATATTGGTCTGGTGATTTTTTCCTACAAAATACTCCACGTGGCAGAACTCAAAATAACTGCGAAAAATGATGCTCTGAAAGTATTTTTGTAAACGTGAATCGAATTGTATCTATTATAATGCCAGCACATTGATTAAATACATGAAAACTTTAAAATTATTCGCCCATCACTTGAGAATTGGCACGGCGCAATACTGTTCGGTGACAACGCTCGGACAGATGCATCGTACAAAACAGTTGCGAAATTCAAAGAATTAAAGTATAAGGTTTTGCAGCCTCCAGCTTATTCACCAGATCTTTCACCAATCGATTTTAATTTTTAGTGCATTTATAACACTTTTTATAAGTTAAAAAGTAAAAAAAAACTGTCTAAAAATTTCATATGGGAGTTTATTGATTCTGAAGACCAGAATATCTTTAAGACAGGCATCTAAGCATTAAAATCTCGTTGGGAAAGGTATATCGAAGCAAAAAATTCAACCTATTTGATTAAATAAACAACTTTGAAAAAAAATCTGTTTTATAAATTCACTTAAAAATTTGACATTCCATACGTTTCAACCTAGTATTTTAAGCTACTCAAGAAACATTTAGCTAGATAAAATTATATTTCTAACTAATATTGAGATTTAATTTTTGAAAACTAATTCTTAGCATGATGGGGAAAGATAACTCTTTTATATGCCTGTCTTTTTTGTTGAAAACCATCTTTTTACATTATTTCATTTATTTTTACTCGAAACATCTCACTACTATCTAAGCTCTCAAAAAGATAAATTAAAAATTTCTACGTCTTTCTCAATAGTATTTTACTTTTAATTGTTATGTCAATTTTGCGAAGCTTTTGTTTGTCAAGTTCCTGTTTAAAATTTCATTAGACAACTAAATGACGGCCTCTAAAATTAGCAATTAATTTCCCGTTTATAATTGCTAATTATTTGTGCATAACTTATCCTTGAATGACAATTTTAAGCAGCTGTGTTTGTAGGTTTTTAAAAATAGCATCTTTTCACTAGTTAATTTAGCCATGACGTATTACTTTGAGTTAGCAAATTTCATTCTGAAGAATTGATGTAAGTTATGGAGATTTTTGTGAAAAAGTGAAAGTTGTCGCCATAATAAAATATTATTGATTGGAAAAAGGGTTTATATTTTGAAAGAAATAAAACAAACAATTGAAAAAAAAAGTTAAGTTTCATATAATTAAATAATTTATTCAAGAGAAAATCTGCAGTCAAACACACATTATTTGAAGTGTCATATTCTTAATATATTTTATGATATTTTTTTTTTCATTATTGCTTAGATTACGTTAATAAACTATGAAACACGAAAAAAATGTATTAAATGTTCAATTATCAGAACACAAAACTCTGTGTGTATTGTTATTTATTTATTAATATTACAAATATCCAATTATTTACTATCCATTACATCATGCTTAAAGCTGATGACTTTTAACAAGAAAATGTGAAATTTAAATGCTTCACAGATGAAGCAAATGTTATGTTTCCGCAAAATATTTTTGATTATTCAAAAAAAGTATTTTATATATATAAGAACACTAAAAATGTATCTAAAACTTTCTGTTAAAACAATAAATTTCATTAACAAAATAACTAAATACATTCATGCAAAATGTGCAAACATTATCACATCAAAACATGCTTTGAAACAAATCCAAAAACATTATAACATACAAAAACCAACTTTAATATATATACAGTAAGTATTAAGACATTTATAACTTTTGAAATATTTTTGAATAGGCTTATAGATTCAAGTAAATACGGTAATAATAATGAATTTATTTTTCAAAGATTCATTTTGTTGGTCACTATCACGTTGAATAAACACAACGTACTATTGACTGCTGTCATATGATAAATAATTATTAAAATTTTAATGAGTGAAAGTATCAAATTTATTGAAATTTGGCAAAGATTGGAGGACCAATTTGGGGTAATTACACTTTACTGAAGCCTAGAGTGTGCAATAGATGTAAAGCAGGGGCCTTTTCAGCCTCCTAGGGGCCTATGCACATCAGAATTTTGCACCCCTCCCCCACAATTTCCTGACCCCCCACTTCAGTTCTTACCTTGCCAGTTTTGGAGAGGGATGGATTTTCCTTTAATCCTTTTACTCTCCTCCCCTTTCTTTGCGTTTGCTCTTCTTTAGATAGTTTATTCATCATCCACCACCTTTGGACCCACTGGGTCCTAGACTGGCAGCATAGTTTAGGCACTTTTAATCATTCTTTATCTTACGTTATTACAGATCACCCACCCACACTTTTGTAAATTACTACAGTAAATTAATGAAATCATTTACAATTACATTATAAAGTACACATTATTATTTGAACTGATTTCAACTTGTTAATTATCACCTTTTTATCACTTGTTTGTGTGTGCATTATTGTCTTTTACTTTTAAACATTCATATTCTTTGTTGATTCACTGCTATTGTACTTGTACAAGAAAGGTTTTCTTTGAGATTTCCTCATCGCAAAAACATTTATGACATCATTGCAAATCTCCATTGCAACATCATTTTAAGTGCACAGCAACATCAAGCTTTTAAACTTTTCATTTCCCATAGTATATCAGTCTTTACTTTGGTATGGGCATAAATGCTTCTCTCGTAACTCGCTAGGTGGTGGTACATTCACGATAATTCAAATTTGTTTTCTATTATTATTTTTTTTTGGCATTTCAATTTTTTGCGCTCCCAAGTCCTTTGCGCCCTGGGCACGTCAGAAGAAATAAAATAAATAAAAGCCGGAACAGAATCATTTGATCGTTTTATAAAAACAAAATAGTTGATATTTGTGGTATAATTAACTTATCCTTTCTTGGATTGATGGATATAAAAAATATTGATTGGGTTCGTAATTCATTTTGCGGATACAAATAGTATATGAATGAAGTTTGAATGAAGAGGAAAAACTAATTTCGCTGTGCAATAATCGAAATTTAATTTCAAAACATTTGGAAGAGTCAATTAATTGCCTTAAAATTAGAAGCTATTGTATCTAAAAATAGTCAAAAAGCTTTACATTTTGTTACAATGTGTGTGAACTTGTGCGTTTTATTTGTGTGAATTCGGATTTTCATCATTAACAAACATAAAAAGTTCAAGATTGAAATGTAGATGACGTTATCATTTTTACGAACAAATATAAACGAAACTATCAAAAATCATCGAGTTCAAATTTCGCATTCAATGTATTCTTATAAATAATTGATAATTAATTACTCAATAAGCATTTTGTTGTTTTTATCGTACATACTATTTTATTTAACGTTGAAAATTATTATCATAAACTGTTTTATATAGTGCATTATAGATAAGCCAAATCCTTTTAAATTTGTTTTATTGTTAGTGTGCCGCCAAATTTTGAAAATAGTAAAAGTGTACCGCAGCCAAAAAAGGTTGAGAATCATTGGTGTAAAGTATTTAAAAATGGTAGTAACAAGAAATTTAAAATTTATCTCACAATTTTCTCCACTGACAAGTGTGTATGGAGTGAGAATTCGACATCGTGACCTTATTTCAGTTAATTTATGTCTGTCAGATAACAGTTAACGGAATTAATGGCTGTTAATTAATAGGATTGAGTTAAGAAATTATGTAATTCACATTCGTTGGAATAAAGTGCAATTTCCCTCAATGGCATCAATGTTGCCTCGAATTTTAAATGTAAAGGGAAGGGATTACAGATATGTTGCCGTGACACTTCTGTCTCTACAGAGCATAAAGATATACATAAACAACTTTACATACAAAACTTTAAATTACGACGAACTTGAGGATCATTGCATTCCTACAATAATTGGATCTTGTATGGAATGAAACATATATATAAAAAGTGGATCTACGGCATTATGGACAAAAATTCAGTTCTCTGTCAGAAAGGCTGTCTCTACTATTGTTTGGTATTTACTTGGTACTGTACGTTTCACTTTTATCATGACTGAATGAACAATTCATGAAGTTTACCACTGTTAACTTTTCGATAGGTTTAACACTAGATCCGGGGTTTCAATTACCCTTAAAAGTCCACCCGTGTTGTTTCGACACCCCGGTGATATAAAATACGTAAAATAATTTTAATAATTAAATAATCACATGATTACAACTCAGTAGGGTTTAGTTATATATTATGACCCTTTATATCGTAAAAAACTGACGCTTATTTTAACTGACGTAAAACTGGCATTATGTTTCGTGAAGCTTGTTGGACCACTACTTTGTTGCAAAACATTTCGAGTCACAAGTCCGCTGGGAACATTGCTATTATGCGGCCTCCATCCCTAGCGATATATATATATATATATATATATATATATATATATATATATATATATATATATATATATATATATATATATATATATATATATATATATATATGTCATGATTTTGAAGACAGAATCAGATTAAATTTTTAAAAAGGAAGACATTTATTCGATCATTCCTACATCTGTTCTGACACTGACAGCAGGGAGGAAAAAAGCACGCCATTGTGGTGGTTTCAAGTGGATAGCACTTGAGAAACACATGTGGTACGTATCCGGATTTTATGATTGTATTTGAAAGTTAATGCTGACACATATGGGGGCTTTTAAATCTAACGATCTGGAATTAGACATGTTTATTGGCTAGGCCATATGTTCGGAAGAAATAAATGGGTGATTAGTTTGATACTTGAAGATGTTAACTGAGTAAGATGAGTCAAGTGCTGGATAGGGAATTTAATTTTTAATCTAATTTAATTATCCTTACAAATATATATATATATATATATATATATATATATATATATATATATATATATATATATATATATATATATATATATATATATACTCTTCGCCTTGAGAGATTCATTATCGTTCTCTTTTCTCAAATTCTTTTTAAGATTTTATATTAGGTTCTTCCTCCACGTGTTGTATTAGGCTTAACTTTTCAACTTGGTTTTTTTCCTATTATGTCGAAAATGTCTGCTGTACTGGGAAGGTTGGATCCACAAAGCATTGCTTAACCCTAATTCGCTGGCCTATTTCATAATTCAGTGACAGCTTTAGAAATCATAATAGGTCTCCAGTTTAGAGTCCAATCACTTTTTTGTATCTACAATTGTTGTGTCTGCTGAATTCCAATTTCTTACTTTTTTAGCACTGTAGGTTCTAGTATTGCTTCACTTTTATTTTATTATACTATATATATATATATATATATATATATATATATATATAGGAATTACAAGAACACTAATTGAGCTCTCTTTTGCTGAACGACAACTATTTATAATGGTAAATTGCCTTGGTGTCGAAACGGCACCAACGGACGTTCTAGGTATATTTAGTATAGTAGTCTCTCCTAATTATCATAGAGCCACAAAACGTTTTTTGCGTAATCACCAATCATTCAAAGCCACGAACAATTTTCAAATTCTGTGGGAAAATGGGGAAAGGAGAACAAACGAAACAGACTCTGGTGTCCAATTGACGCCGACGAACGTTCTAGTGTTAAAGCAGCATATTAGTGCAATGAAAGGTTTTCAATACAATCCAGAATATTAATTCAAGGTAATGTCAAACCTATACTACTTTAACAGCACAGGATTAAGTGTCACTTCAGCGTAGTAGTCATAATCACGGACTTGTAGCCTGGGTGTCATAAATTCGAGTCCTAATGCCACTGAACACCCACCGTGTTGAGAGGCTGATGAATATTAAACCTGCATCCGCTCAAATTCCTGACATTGGCATGGAGTGAAAGATAAGAAAGTGGGGTTCCAATTTAGGCTTCATCTTGTTTCGTGAGTGAGATTCAAAATTATGAGTTCCGTCACCAATAGCCTTCGTGTTGGTTTATAGTGCAACGTTAATAAACACTCACTAGTTCACACAAAATGAAAAAAAAAACTTCACTGCACTGCAACTAAACATCTCTCCTAAAGTCCGAATAGAACATCCGTGTTTGAACCCTTCAAGTAGTGTTAGGAAAAGGGTGATTTGCAAATAATAGAATGATTGTGTATTTGGCGTAGTACAATCCCACCTTTCTTCATTTATCATAAAGGAATAAAATTTTGTTGGAAGGAATTAAGTGGATATATAGAAAAGATAAAACTGCGATGTAACTTCGGTAAGCAATGAGGGAGTGAGAGTTGTTTTGACGCCACACTATAAGGCAACACGAGGGCTATTCATGATCGACCACGTGATTTTGAACCTCAATCAAGTGATGACAATGACTCATCAGCTTGCACTCCCCTCTCCAAACTACAACATCGCATGTAAGAGAGGACTATGATCGTGCAGATTAAACTTTCATCCACCTCCTCTAAACGGCAGATCTTCAATGGCACGATGATTGACAAGCAATAATTTCAGTGTAGAAGACGGTGTCTATTGCAACACGAGGACTGTTTAGGACAGGCTTTGTAATTATGAGCCACGGTCAAGTAACGAGGGCAACGCTTGAGATGGTGCCCCTTTACGAACTTCAACACCACTTCAATGGGATGACTTTTAGCCTTGGCAGGAAAACGTGCTTCGGCCCCTCTACACGGGGGTCATTAGTGGCATCAGGCAGGATTCCAAACCATTACTCGACAATACTGTTCACAAGTTCGTGACCATGACCACTAGGTAGCCGTGGCCACACAACCAACACTTCAAAAAATATTTCTTTAAATATATATCTTTTATATCTCTTGTATCTAGACCAGCGTTTCTCAAACTGTTTTTGCACGCCCCCTTGAGGAGCGTGATAACTCTATAAGGGGACGCGAGCATATTGAAAAATCGAAAGAAACTAAAGATTATTCAAAATATTATTAATTTACTGATATTAAGCAAACAAAATGTTTTCTCTGACATAATAAAATATAAAATACACATTTTCACTGATATAATACACTTATAAATGTATCAATATTCCACAATGTATTTTATTATTAGAACAAGTGTGATAATTGCCAATAACCCCATGGGCTTGTATTAACACTTATCTTGATGATTTGTACGGTTCATAATTAATTCCTTAACTGCCGATTAAAAGTTACACTGTGCGGTTCTCAATGCCACGATTTTCCACTTAGACGCGAGTATTTTGATGTTTTTTTGCGGGGGCGGGGAGAAGAAAAGGAATAAAAATAAGCAAAATCCTATGAAATAAAGTAAATCCTTTTCAAAGACTGTCAAGGTCGTTTTATTGTATTTCAAAGTCTTAGGAATAATTTTATGGATAGCAGTGCACAGAATAGATCGTACTTCGGAAAGACGTATATATACGCCCAGAAGATTAATGCTTTGACTTAGCCAGACGATTATATACGTCGGTGGCACATAAGAGATTAAAGTCGCACACACACACACACAACACACACACACTACTACTACACACACACACAACACACACACTGTAGCTTTAGTGTAAAAATATAGCATTATTTAATTCAATACAATGTTTTTGTATAAGGGGGCGTGATGAAAAGGATAATTGAATATTGGGTCGCGGGTATTGAAAGTTTGAGAAGCACTTATTTAGACATTGTTTAGAATCGAAGACTGCATATTAGTTACTGCTTCATGCTTTTAACTTCCTTCCCGTAATGTGTGACGATTTTGATGCCCATATATGTTTAATAAGCAGTAGTCCAGCATTTCTCAGACTGTGAGGTGTGCGGCCCTAGGAGGCGTGATAGCTCCGCGAGAGAGCTTGAACATATTGAAAAAGTCGAAAATAAAAGTTTATTTTAAAAAAAAAATATTAATTTACTGAAAGCAAACAAGCACAATACATTATTACATAATAAAAAAATATAAATACACATTTCCACTGATATCATGCAGTTATAAATGTATCAGTACACATTGTATTTTATAATTAATTTACCAATTATCCTATGGGTTTGTCATATATAAAGCTATATACAAAATTAATGCTTATCTTGGTAATTTGTACGGTTTATAATTATTCCTTAACTGTCGATTAAAAGTTACGTGATTCCCTCCCCATTGCTACCGTTTTCCGCGTAGGCGCGTATATGTGATATATTGCGGGGTGTGAGAGAGAAAAGGAATAAATAAGTAAATCCTTCGTAAACTCTCTGTCAAGGTCATGTGCACAAAAAAGGTCGCACTTCAGAAATACGTTTATATACGTCCGAGGCAATTTATACCTTAGCTGAGTGAGACGTTTATATACACGAAGATGGCACATAAGAGGTTAAAGTCGTATTGTAGCTTTGACGTCAAAGTACAGTATTATTTAATTAAATACATTGTTATTGTATGAAAAGGAGGAGCGATGAAATTATGATTGAATATTGGGTCGCAAATACTGAAATTTAGAGAAGCACTGCAGTAGTCTGTATAATTCAACGCGAAGATCTTTTATGGAATCAAAACATGAATCTACCACTCAAATCTAACATCGTCGGTTGTGAAGCTTAAGACTTTAATACGGGCAACTGCAACCAATTTGTCGGAGAATGTGTTCATATTCTTTTAAATGACATAAATTAAGCTATTGTTGTTACAGCTTTCGACGTAAGGATTTTGACTTATAGTATAGATGCAGATTATACACAATCCTCGATTATAATTGTTCCAGATACCTCATGATGGAACCTTTAACCTCCTAGACAAAATTACACTAATAACTTGTCTGCCGCTAAAACTTTAAACCTCTCTTACCGGGGAAGGATGCATTAAATTAATAATTATATATAAGCATTTCTGCAATTATGATCTATAAGACCACATTCGATTAACTGTATTACATTAGGACCACATTCAGGTAATTATAATCTATTAAAACTACATTGAGTTTTAACTGTGTTCTATTAGTAGTACATAGCGGGAAATGCAATCTCGTAAGATTACATTCAATTGATTTTAACCTAATAGAATTTAATTGAATTCCACCTGAAATTTTTTGAACTGATAAGTCTATATTTGATCAAAAAGTTTGGAGACTACTGACATTCATTGATTTTAAAAATTCTTACTTTTCTCCTTAACAAACTTCGACTGTGACAAGTTATAAATGTAATCAATCGGGCAAATACCAGATTTTTCAAAAATGATCAACAATAAGTAAAATCAATTAAGAGAAACAGAAAGAGATAAAAACAAATGCAAGGTTTGCTGCGTTTTGCTTTGTAACTACGGAATTTTTATCACCAAATTTTAAAATTAGTTACAAAGTTTGGCACCAGGTGGCGGCTCTGATGGGGAGAAAGTGTAAAAAAAATGTTTTTCTTGTCCGTTTTGTCACAGATGTTTGGCATTCTGGTGTGATACAGAGAATGAACTATTTTCGAAACACACATCAGAATACTGGTGTCTCAGACAAAACGGGTATAGAGCTTTTTTTTTTACAGATTTGCAGATCAGAAGAGCCATCCATTGAAGAACTTTGTAACTTATTTTGAATTTTTGATTTTTGTAACCAATATTTTTTTCTGGCGTTCTGCAACAAGTAAACCATTTTCGAAACACATACTTGAATGCTTACGTGCCTGATTGATTGATTAAATATTAACGTCGCGCTGTTCAGCTACACGAGGGCTTTTGGCGACGGACCACGTAATTTTGAACCATGGTCAAGATTTCAGCTCTCGACAGATTTAACGTGCATCGCTGCCCTACACGGCGGGTTTTCAGTGGTACTGGGTTTGAACTCGCGACAAGGCAAGCCATGATCCGATACCTATACCACTCGGATAGCGCGGCCACCTTACGTGCCTGAGAAAATGGACAAATAACTTTTCTTATTATAGTTTTTCCCAGTCGGAAGCGACATCTGTTGACGAACTTAGAAAATTTTTGAAACTAAGCGAGAATAAATGCCTTGGATACCACAATACAAGGCAGCACATAGTACACACACATTGCTATAATTTTCCATTCTTTTTAAATTCATTTTTCAAATTATCGATCATTTTGGAGGCACCTAGTATATAAAGGATGTTTTCACCTAGGGCTAAAGAATAGGATTGAAGATTTATTTTTAAAATAGACAAAAATGTCTTCTATTATTATTATATTCTAACTTCACTTTAGCAAACAAAATGGTTAAAATCTTGTACCTCTGATTTCTGCTTGCATAAATAAATTTCTTTTGTCACAAAACGTGTTTCATAATTTATGTCCTACACTGCAATACTTATTGATTGCTTAATATTAACTACTATATTAAAAAAAAGTGGAGCAATAACCAAGTATTTCCAAATACAAAACAAAAAAATGATAATGGAACTTATGATCATATGAATTTATATAGATATTAAATATTTTCTGTTTGAAAAGTGTATTTTTAAGTTTAGGTGTTCCACTATGAACGTTAACAAAGAAAACCTTAAATCAAATCTATGTTTGATAGGAAATCCTTTCACTTCAATTTTAAATAACAGTAACTTTTTGTAGGATTTTTACAGACAGTAAGGATAAAAGAGAGTACTAATTGGCAGAAGCTATCACATGCATGTAAGAAGTATTATATGGGATACAAAAACAACCAATAAAAAGAGTATATATGTATGTACACAAAGATCGTTTTAAATTAAGGGTCATTTGACACGAAAGATACAATCAAAACTTAATTATATTTCATTCCTCACGCCTCGAGTTACTTCTCGACATATAAGGGTTAATACTCTATATTTTTTGTAAAATATAATATTTACAGTCAATAGTTGAATATTCCAATAAAATATTTAAAGAGTACTTCTGATTTTTAGGTACAGTTGATTGATGTGTATTAAATGACGGCCTTTTATATAAAAGGTAAACTCTGTGAATCTCTCTCGTTTTGTCACTGTGTGCAATGTTATTGTTTTTAATCAATTCCACTTCAAAGAAATTGCGTTATGTCACATTTTTAGAAGAATTTCTAATTAACATGACATCATACCCCTATTTGGAACTTGTAAGGACAGCAAAAATTAACATTTTGAATTTTTCTCCGTCACGCGGATTTTGAAGTGATGGTGCGAGGAGCCATTGATTACTCTGCTTTATCACTTAATGTTCGCATAATACGGATAGCTTCTGTTACACTTACGAGGTGTTTAACTCTATGCTTGTGCCTTATTTTCAAGTCTCCATTAAGCTATTTTTCAACAAGACAAAACATTACCGCATATTGTCCTAGATACTGAGTATGCTCAACTGTTGCTCCAGGTAGATTTGTCATCTGTTAGCATAACGTGTACAGAACATCTGGTTGTAAAGGGTGTTTTTTAGATGTATAGAACTTTAAATTGCAATAAAACAACGATGCATTATTCGATTGACATGAATTTTTTTTATTCGAAAGATAATCTTGTGGCATTACATTTTAAATATGATTTCTGGCATATGACTGCCACGGCTGGCTCGGATGTAGTCCAATCTGGACGTCCAATTTTCGAAGACTTTTTCAAACATTTGTGGCCGTATATCGGCAATAACACGGCGAATGTTGTCTTGCAAATGGTCAAGCGTTTGTGGCTTATCCGCATAGACCAATGACTTTACATAGCCTCACACAAAATAGTCTAGCGGTGTTAAATCACAAGATCTTGGAGGCCAATCCACAGGTCCAAAACGTGAAATTAGGCGGTCACCAAACGTGTCTTTCAATAAATCGATTGCGGCACGAGCTGTGTGAGATGTTGAGCCGTCTTGGAACCACAGCTCCTGGACATCATGATTGTTCAATTCAGGAATGAAAAAGTTATTAATCATGGCTCTATACCGATCACCATTGGCTGTAACGTTGTGGCCTTCATCGTTTTTGTAGAAGGATTCCACCAGCCCATAAAGCGCACCAAACAGTCAGTTTTTCTGGATGTAACAGTGTTTCGACATACACTTGTGGATTAGCTTCACTCCTAATGCGGCAGTTTTGCTTGTTGACGTAGCCATTCAACCAGAAGTGCGCTTCATCGCTAAACAAAATTCGCTTATGAAAATCGGGAACAACGGCAATCTCGTTTTGGGCCCATTCGACGAATCTACGCCTTGTTTGATCATATTTAAAATGTAATTCCACAAGATTATCTTTCGAATAAAAAAAATTCATGTCAATCGAATGATACATGGCTGTTTTATTGCAATTTAAAGTTCTATAACTCTAAAAAAACACCCTTTTATGTTGCCAAGAAAATGGCAGGCTATCACTTGTCAGTCACTACAGGTGATGAATTCTCGTTAAAAATTGGATCCATAAATAATTATATACAGGTATTTGTCCTAGCTTAATTTCTATATATGCCTGGACTATTATTACTGCTGGAGGTGATAGCTTTGAATACTGAATGATATGCACGATGTATTTAAAAATCACTTCCCAATTTAATCATGTGTACCTTCAATTATTATCCTTCATAAATTACGATTCTTCATATGGTAAAGCAAACAAAGTATAAATGTACAAAAATAGCAAGGAACAGGTATAGAAGTGTGACTGAAGTCATTGCGTCAAAAGTTATCTAGCACCCCAATAGAACGTAGTTGTAGAATCATCAAAAAGTGATGCACATCGACTGAAATGATTCCGATTCATTTAATCTGCCGAATTACAGAAAGGGCATCGAAAACTCGAAAACATTCTAATGTGACAGAGATACTCCAGCAAGCAATTAGTCCTGTCAAAAGTCAGAACTGGGCAACAGCTTTCGATGTGGACCACTGGGGATTTCTAGAAAGTCCTCAGTATCCCTTTATTCCAACTTAAATTTGAGATTTATAGCCTTTTTTCTATTATTTGCTTCATGTATAACCTAAAAATGTGGGTAGCGCCAATGTTTGTTGTTGCTGGCTCTTTTTTGCGAGCTTGCATGCCTGTTCGTTCCCAAAAAGAGCACATTAATCAGGTATCCATTGAGGAACCCACGTTTTGTTTTGACCAAACCCAACTTTTTAAGCAATTCGTTCTGGGGGATATTGATGGAATTCCACTGGATGCAGTCAAGATTCATACTGATGGCAGTAAGGGAGAGACAAATACTACTAGCAGTGGAGTTTTAATTGAACTACCTGGAAAAAAAATTAAATGCTGACCACGCTTCTGTCTTCAGAATGAAGCTAATAGCTATGATGTGTGTGTGTGTGGTCTTTCATTAATTAACAACATGAAAGACAAAGCTTTTTCAGAAATTTGGATCCTGACAGACAGCCGATCCTCCTCCCAACATTTAACGAATTGGCCATCTATTGAAGACAGCACCAGCATTGTATTCTACACCTATTTCAACAGCTTTCAGATCTGAACCCTATCCATCTACAGTGGGTCCCTTCTTATGTAGACCTGCTCGGGAACGAAGTAGTGGATGACCTTGCAAAGGTGGTTACCAGTGATCTTTTTTGTGGACCTGGAAGACCACATGGTCCTTACTCCAACCGAGATCTACTCCAGGGCTAAAGATTTAATATGTAGTACCTGGGTACACCCATGGTACTTTCAAAGACACCCTGAATCCGCCATATCATTCAAGGGTTCCAGATCATATCAGACGACCTTCTCGCGATTTTCGACTGGTCACCTGAGATGCATGCATTTTGAAGATGGCAAAAAAAGCTTATCAATTTGCACCAAATGTAAAATCAGTCCTTTTTCTCCTCAGCACCATCTTCAATGTCTAGGGTTTTCCTGTGAGGAGGCTGTTGCTTCCTTTGGCTGTTCTTAGACTTTGTACAGATTTATGGGCTCATGGATCTGGTTTAGTTTCACTAGACCAGATGGGGTTTTGTCCCATCACCACCATCACATTTCTCCAACCCCCCCTCTTTGATGTGCTATGTAGACCTAACTCCTAGTAGTGTATCCTAGGCAACGTTCTTACAACGGCTAAGTGAGCTGTATCTTTCGGTATGTTTTTCGATTGTCATTTTGGAATACTGGTGGTTTGTAATTAATCTAACTCATCTCATTATACTACATTTGTACAGTAAAAAATCGCTACTTTTTTATTGCACTCGAAATACAGCAATATAATATGAATACATTTTATACAGCCTCAAAAATTTCAAAGATTTTATTGTAACAATGTATATGTCTTACTGGATGTTTTTCTTTTTCTCATTTGGCTTTCATCTTCCATTTAATTTGAATTGTTGAATATGACGGTAATTCTATGGACTTAATTTTTTTTCAAATTTAAACCATTCTGTTTTGAAATATCGCATTTGTATGGATTAAAGTGTATCCCAAGAAGAAAAAAAAACAATGAAAAATTTCCGGAAAAACTATATATTCATTCATATTTTAAATTTTTTTTGAATACTTTTTAAATGTTTCAAAACATGCAGACGAATTATTACGACGCTTATAAAATATTTACAGTAAGTCAGAATAAAAATCAAAATACATTCTGAAGAAACTTTCATAATGTTTTACTCTTTCGGAGGCTCTTTTTTGAATTCAAATCTGTAAAATTAGTCAAGGTCTTAGAAATAAAATAGAAACATCGTAGGATTAACGTTGCTTTCAATAATTGAAAATGGTTGATGGACAAAGCTTTTAAATCTTTTTCAGATATATATATATAAATATATATATATATATATTTATATATATATTTATATACATATATATACATACATACATATATATACATACATACATATATATACATACATACATACATATAAATATATACATATACATATATAAACATATATATATACATATATATATATACATATATATACATATATATACACTGGTGTGCAAAAATTAAGGACGAGACGGTGTTTTCAATATAACTTTGTACAAAAGCTTTCCAAATCAACACATTTAATACCGTAAGATCCCCAATACGTAAGGACATGTGTAATATGTAAGCAACACTTACTAAAAAAGAAATCAGAGGGATAAAAAGAAGCTTGTTTGAAAAAGTAGCATGGAGCGCAATGCGACTGAAGGCCGAAACATCCCTGTGATGGGTGTCCAGCAAGAAACATCCGGTCTTTAGTAGGGGATATGATCTCCCCTGACTGCTAGGCAGGTTTCACAGCGTCTGCCCATGCTGAGAATGAGAGTGTCAATGAGTTGTTGAGGCATTGCTGCCCATTCGTCTTGCAGCTCCAATCGAAGCTCCCGAATCGTTACTGGTGGTAAGGTACGAGCTGCCAAGCGTCTGCCTAGAAAATCCCATATATGCTCGATGGGATTGAGATCCGGAGATCGTGCCGGCCAATCCATACGTTCAATATCCTCACTCTCTAAGAGCTGTTCGGCAGCTACTGTGCGATGACATGGTGCATTGACATTGGTGCTTTTCATGACATTCCATGAAAAGGAACTGCAGACCCATAGCGCCTCTAAAAAGACGCACATATGGAAGAAGAATCTCGTTACAATAACGGGTCCCGTTGACTGAACCTGCGTCGAAGATGTGAAGGTCTGTACGACTACCAAGCATGATGCCTCCCCAAACGAGAACACCGCGACCACCATACCTGTCCCTTTCAATGATGTTCGAGGGATGATTGCGGCTTCCCCGCTCTCTCCAGATGAGTATGCGATGAAAATCGCTACTCAAACTGAATCTGCTCTCATCTGTAAAGAGTACTCGTCCCCATTCATTGTCTCTCCAATTTCGGTGTTCCCGGCACCACAGAGAACGCCTTCTCCGATGGGCTGGCGTTAAAGGTACACACCGTACAGGGCGTCGTGCAAACAGACCACCACCGTGCCATTTTCTGGCCTCGGTAAAACGCGATATCGGTCGTCCAGTCGCCTGTGTCGTGTGTCTAGCGATTTCTCCCACTGTCTGCCGCCTGTTTCTTCTGGCCTGTAAGATAATGTACCGGTCATTTGTGGGTGTTGTTCCTCGTGGACGACCACTATTGAACCCCCGGATAGCTGTTCCTGTAGTTTGAAATTGTCTCCAAAGTCGTGAAACGATGCTGTGAGCAATTCCGAACTCTGCAGCCACACTTGTCACACTGCGGCCTTCCTCCAACTTCCCAATGATTCGACCTCGGGTAAAAGCATCCAGATGTCGTCTAACAGATTGATTATTCACCATTTCTCGCTGAGGCAGCAACTCGGTGTGATTTTAACTGCTATACGGCGTGCAATCTCTTTGCCAGAAATACTGATCTTACACCGACAACATACTTTATACTACTCAGACACTCCCCTATTACGTCTACCTGCATATCTGCGCATGTGCTACCGTACATCACCTTACTTAATCTCCTGATTGATCTTTCTGTCCGCTCTGCCTCTTCGTTCAGCTGATATGCTAATTTTTCGACTTCGTCCTTAATTTTTGCACACCAGTGTATACATATATATATATATTCGCAGAAATCGTTAATTTTTACGGCTTTTAGATTTCCAAACATAATTACTAATTAAGTATCGAATACATAGCTTCTTAGCATGAAAAATATGCAATTTTGGTAATAATCATTATTGAAAAATTCAGAATATCACTACACACAATATTTTTATTCTTATTTATTACAGCAATATAATATTAATATCCATAAAATATTTAGAAATATGGTAAACAATGAATATATATATATATATATATATATATATATATTTTGA
Source organism: Trichonephila clavipes (assembly GCA_019973935.1). Taxonomy (NCBI): domain Eukaryota; kingdom Metazoa; phylum Arthropoda; class Arachnida; order Araneae; family Nephilidae; genus Trichonephila; species Trichonephila clavipes. Next base: position 14,309 of record BMAU01015815.1, on the reverse strand, counting down.
TATTTTAATGTTCCTTTAAGTTTATTTACAAATGAATCGCATTTATTATTTAGGCACCCGTGTTTGTTTCAGAAGTTTAATTTTATTTATAAAGTTCATGACGTTCCTCGTGCATATTAATTTCATTTGGAAACAAAAACTATTGTATTCTTCCAAATATAAGCCGATTCGAGTATAAGCAGAGAGTGCGTATTATTTTCAAAATATTAGCAAAAATTCGAAAGCAGTATGTATGGCAAATTGGGAGGAGGATACCTGTAATGTTCTAAAATGTCTTTAGGGGGATGAAAAGTTGTATAATGAGTGGATTATTTTAAAATTAATTCCTTGTAAAGTAAAACGCTAGACATGCAATAGTCATAGTTTTATTTATGGTAGCCTTGTCTGAAACTAACATATTTTTTTCCATTTATTTGTTATATGTTAAATTGTCTGTGTTAGTTAAACTTCCTGAGTAACTGTCTGTGCTTGGAAAATGAGAAGGCAGTTAAATTTGCATATGCTATAAGATCGTCGACCTATGTTTCGTTTTCTGGAGGAAAAGCTCGCTGCATGATGATGACATGCATTCAAAGATCCCGATGAGAGAATGTGAATTTTACGAACTACACAAAAACGTGGATTCAAACACAAAAGTTGAAGGATATATCGTATTTTTTCACTTTTAGAACAAAAACTCCATTCAAAACATCCAAAAGGTTAAGAGATTTATGTCTTTTGCACATGGCTAACAGAATATGTTTTTTAACGACGAAATAAACGTTCTTAGTCAACTGCATTAGTTCTTGAGATAAGCAGATCCGTATATATAAATCCCCCTTCCTTACTTTGATTTTAAAAAAAAGATTTCAAAACGTTCTCGGTTTATACACAGAAATATGCAGTATTTGTTTTTTTGAAATAAACATTTTTTTTCATTTATTTTTCTTTTATAGTATTATTAAATTTGTATATAAAAGTAGCGAAGTTACTTTCTTTTACCTGAAACATCACATAGTCCTTTTTCCCCCACTGCATTAAAAATTTAAAATTCACCGTTATTTGAGCACTTTATCCTTCCTAACAACATTTATGCTCTCAAACAATTTAATTTTTAGAAAACTCTCGTCTTAAACTTAAAAACAAGATTCAAGGGAGTACCCAAACAATTCCACTTATTTTTAAAAGTCCTAAGGATAGACGACTCTCAAGAGCAGAGACGTTATAACCATTCTAAAAAAAAGGAAAAAGCGGAAAAAATTATAATCTTGTTAATTCATCCTTGGCGTCATATTATTATCATCAAAACACATTAAGAGCACGGTGTATATGTAACAAAAATGAATTGGGTCGACAAAGCAATTGGATGTTCTTAAGGCATACGAATTGGCACAGTGCCCGCGCTAGGGTTTGGAAGGAATTGCCTACAATGGCTCGGCGGCCTAAGCCAAAGGCGGAGGGGTCATTGAAGTGCGTTTGTCATTAAGGGTCAGGTCCCTGTTTCGCGCATTTTATCGTTTGGCCTTCTTTAGGGGATGTCTCAGGAAATTGAAACGATTACTTCTGCTCGACGTGATTCAGTGCGTTATGTTAGTGTTTTCTGTATCTTGCATATATCACTGCGGTTTGGTGTTTAGTTTACTTATTTATTTTTCTGTTAGGGAGTTTCATCCATTAGTGTTGTGTGTTTACTTATCTACAGAGCAAACAAAGAAAAATAATGATTAAGATATAAGTAAAGGAGATTATTGTTGACAGGAAAAGAAAGACAAGTGTATATATATGAAAAGCAAAACACAGATCAATAAAACGGGAACTGAATATATATCTGCACTAAATGAAATAATCTTGAGAGGACGTAGAACCTTTAAAACTAATTTCTTAAATTATTAGTTTAATTAGCTGAAATTGGAATCAATATAGTAAATGATTATTATATTTCACAATTTAAATACATAAAAAAATGTTTAGTAATTTTTAATCAAAACGAAAAAAAATCCTTTGACTGAATTGTACTACGAAATATAAGGAATATTATAAGCATAAAAAAAATTAAAACCGCAATTTTGAACAAAATCTATTATTGTGAATGTCCACCATTCCCTATAGACGGCATTAATGATGTAGGGTATTTAGACTCCTATTTTACTTATTTATTATTTAATGATGACCGTCGAAAACTATTTTCAATGCCATATTCTTAAGATTCAATAAATAAATGCAATGAAGTTAATTATGTGGATGTGCAATGCTATACTTCTTTACTTCTTCTAAGATATTGGAATGAAAAGACAGTGAGTAATTCTCGAGTAATTTCAATTTAAAAAAAGCAATTTAAAAATATATTCTAAGTATCGCTAATTTACTATTGCAAATTAAATGAATAATAATTCAACATTTGCTTTACATTATCAAATCAAGCAAGAGAAATGTTAGAAAATATTAGTTTATTTTTCTTGCAAAACTGTTCGAACTTTTTTTACTTTATTTTGCTACTACTTAACGAAACTTAAGCAAGTTCTTTTACGAATGTAGGGAAATATCGTGACTAAATTTGATGAATATAAAACATAACTCAACAAAGCCTATTTGAATTTATTTAATAAAATATAAAAGTGGGTAAATTAATAATTCTTAGCACATTCAAAACAACCAAGAGGAATACGCAGGTGAATTTTATTTCTATTTAAAATATTAAATTCCCATATAGCATCGACTTTTTTGGAAAACAGATATCGAAAATTACGTAGTTATACACATATATGCGAAGTTAACATGGGCCGTGGTAGCCGAGTGGTATAGGTATCGGATCGTGGCTTGCTTGGTCACGAGTTCGATCCCAGTACCACTAAAGACCCGCCGTGTAGGGCAGCGATGCACGTTAATTCTGTCGAGAGCTGAAACGTCCTCCCGTTGGTGTGGTAGTTAGGAGAGGGGGTGCCAGCTCAGGTGTCGTCCACGTCACTTGACCATGGTTCAAAATTACGTGGTCCGTCGCCAAAAGCCCTCGTGTAGCTGAACAGTGCGACGTTAATATTCAATCAATCAATGCGAAGTTAACATACGAAGAGCAAGGAATATATTTAGATTTTAGAGATTTATCGTAATAATTTAAGGTATCCGACTACGTTCGTCACCGTGATATTAAAAAATCACATAAATGGATAATTTTTATGATATTTAGTGTCACACACTTTAATTATAATACATGCATAAAATTGTTTTAAAGACAGTGTGTCAAAAAATATTTAAATACAATATTTCGGCGAAAAATTAACTTAGAATTATCTATTTTCAAAATGTTCTCTTTTTGTGAAAAATGCTTCTAGTATAATAATATTTTGCCTGTATATAGCTCAGACTCAACACAAAGGCTCAACTATGATTTCCGAAAAATTCACATTTTCAGAGTTAAAAGCCATTGAAATAATTATCGGCGTTTTCTTCTTAAAATTTCTCCCCTCTGTTGTCGTAAAACATGTATAAACCCACTTCTAAGTTATATATTTGAAATATTCTAGCTGAGCCTCTGTACAGAGGTATGAATTATATACAGGCAAAATATTATTATAATAGAAACATTTTTCACGAAATGAAAATATTTTGAAAATGGGGCATTCTATTTTAATTTCTTGTCAAAATATTGTACTTCAATATTTTTTATTGTAATACTATTCTTAAAACATTTTTATTTGTATTTTCTAATCTAAGTGATACTAAATATCATAAATATTATCCATTTGCACTCTTTTGCAAAATCACTGTTCCGAACGTAGTCGGATACTTTAAGCAAAACTTTTAAAAAAATTAATGAAAAATTCTTAAAATAACTAATCTATAAAGTAGGATGTGGTTTAGAACAGCAAGGACTAATATAATCTAAACTCACTATATTTTACACTATAGCCCAAAGCATAGCAATCGTCCGTGCCTTAGAATATGCATTAAAGACTAGTGAATTTCCTCAAGAGGTTGACAGTCATACAATTCGTGGCTTAAACTGCCACAACATATATGTTAATCTATCTCCTAGAGGCATATCTGCAATTATCCCTCTAATGGCGTTTCTCACCCACTTGCGACACGTATCTGAGTCTTACCCGAGCTATTGACTTTCAAAAGCGAGTGACACCAAAAACGTAAATTTAATGTGATGCAGCAGATGAAACACACACACACACATAATGGTATTATCATACTTATAAAATTCAGAATTCATTGTAGTTTTAAGAATACATTTTATTATTCACGGAACAGATACCAAGATTCATATAATTATATGACTGACATTAGTATTTAACCATTCTTCTTACTATGAATTTTTGTTAAATGTGTTTAAAAGCAATATATTTACTATAAATATTACTTTACCAAACACTTGAAGTTATCTACTTGAACTGTTAGAGTTAATTTATTTTGACTTAGAGTTGCAAACATTTAAAAAGTTTGTTATAATTAACAGTTAATTTATTATAACTGTTGTTGTCGGGACTAATGCTACCTGCCTGACGAAGTCAGATCGAGCCCCGCGAAATTTATCGTGGCTAAGGGCTAGAATTTCCACGCATGTCATTCGCCTTAGCTTTGAGTACCATGCAGGTGACTGTACGATTTTGCTCGGTTTCACCCCAATTTAGAGGGAGAAAACTTTGGGGGTGGTCAGGGGTCTTCTACATCTCTTCCCCTTTCGCCAACTTCACGAGAGGACTTTCAGTTCGACGGCTACCCCCATGACGCACAGGTACTAGACATTTACAAACATCCATGTCTTCTCCGAGATTCGAACCCAGTCCCTACAGCACCACAGTAAGCGCCGCTAACCGTTATACCGGTTAAGTGACAATTTATTCTAACTCAGAGCAACAAACATTTGAAAGCTTTAAAAAAATAGAATATATGGATATTAAATGCCTTTGGAAAGAAAATGGAAATGTCTGATCTTTACTCAAAGCATATTTTGTATACTGTATAATACAAAAATAAATAAAATGATACTGGTACATACTATATCGAGAAAACAATTTCCACACCAATACAATAATTTTGTTCACACGTACGATGATTCGATTTGGCGACGTTTTTGCAATTGGCGATGGGTTTGATTTAGTAAAATTTGTCAATGGTATAACACGTAAATGCCAGAAGAAGAAAGAAAACGAAAACTTCTTGTAAATTGTAAGCTGATGTAATTAACATTCGCAGTAGTACTTACCTATCTTATGTATTTTTGGAGTTCTTTTGGTATATCTTTCTCTTATTTAAATAGATTACGGGACAGCTACTTTCACAGAATGACATCTCACTTACTTAAATGTTATCTAAATATTTTCTAGACTGGAACAAATATCAATAATGAATGGTATGCAGCTGTATTGAGCATTAAATGTAATCTGTAGATAATCATATTTTCTATCCAAAAATGAATCATAATGTTGATGGGTTGGTCTGTTAGGAGTCAGGCAATGGAAGTTATTCATCGAAGATTATTTCTCGTAAGTATTCCATTCACTCTACCAGTACAATATTTCAATATAAAATGATATACTTATCCAGTATTATTTCCCATTTTATATCTTTTATTTCCTATGAAAATTACGTCTTGTGAAAGACCCGTGGTATATTGAGTCATTTCCAAAGTGAGATGTGGTGAGTAGGGTAATATACATATATATATATATATATATATATATATATATATATATATATATATAAATAAGAATTAAGAATTAATAATTATAAAATAATTCTTTCAAACTTGCCTAGACTATAACTATCCAGCTAATTTTATATATAAATATATATGTCTTCAAAATTACATAAATAGCTAATTAATTTTATTATTTAATATATTCATTTCGATTCAGTTTATAGTATATAATTTTTTAATATATTTTTATAAGTTTAGTTACTAAACATATACATAGATGGCGCCACTATTCTTATTTTTGCTGTTTTTTTGTGCATTGAGTCAGTACACTCAGGGAATCTGACTACATCGTGTAAGATTTTAGTTTCTTCGCTCATTCAAATTATTATTAATTATGGTCATAAGGATTTTTAACCTATTTTGCAAATATTTTTTGTTTAGATATCTATATTTGTCTATTTCCCCCGGATTCCTATAGTAATTTAATATTCCAATTCTATTCTTTTGCTGTTATATTCACCCACGTGGATTTTAAGCCTTTGCCTTGATTTATCTCCTGTGCTATTATGTCGAAAATTTCCGCTGTAGGGGAAGGTTGAGATCTCACAAAACACTGTTTAACCCTGTTTCACTGTCATAAACCAGTGACAGCTCGGGAAATCATAATAGTTTTTTCAACTCCAGATAAATTTCTTTCTTGGTTTGTCATGGTTCCATGTTCTTGGTTCTTTCGATTTGACCTTAAAATATTTTAGGATTTATTAGACTTCTTTTTAATTTATTTACTACTATATATATATATGTGTGTGTGTGTGTGTGTGTGTTTATAACAGCTGAATTTTTTTATTAGTTTGTTTTAGACAAAAATTGGATTCTTTTTCAAATGACATATTCTTTTTTTGTCCGTATCATAAGAAGACTTTTCTTGCAAGTAAGAAATTTCAACGAAAATGGTGCAGCCCATTATTGGACTTTATTGGTGCAAATGAGTCATGAGTGTAACCAATCGAGTGAGTTTCGAATAGAACAGGAAATTCTTTTCTTATCTCATCCTGCTCCACAATGCAGGGTATATTTTAAGATTTTAATGGTTATGTTACATTTCATGACGGACAGCCTATCAGTGCAACTGAAGTTGAAGAAATTGTTGATTTATTGGGTTCAAAGAACAGCGGTTCTGGTACAGAAATTTATGACTAATTTTCTATCAAATCTGTTACCTTTTTTTAAAACTGTTCAGTGTTTGAAAATTCTGAAAACATACCTTATATATAGAACTTTATGTAAATGATGTAGTATTTTCTTCTCTGAAAAAGGTCGAAAAAGAACTATTCGAATCAGAAATCTGAAAAAAATTGTCATACCCATATTATTATTTAAAAATTTCTAATTAAGTGGTGCGTAAAAATCCATGGACGATATCTTTAGCTGTTAAATGAAAAGTGTGTAGTATCTAAGAATATATATATTTTGCGTAGATGCTTATTGTAGAATTTCTTAAAGGTTAAGTCAGGGTTTCTCAAACTGTAGGGTGCGTCCCCCTAGAGGGGCGTGATCACTCTTCGAGGGGGGGGGGCTAGCTTATTAAAAAATCGAAAACAAAAGATTACTTAAAAAAATTATTAATTCACTAAAAGTAAATAAACAGAACACATTCTGACATAATAAAAAATAAAATACACATTTACACTGATAAATTTTGCACTTTTAAATGAATCAGTATTGCACAATATATATTTTATAATTAATTTAACTATACTAAGTTAAGAACAAGTTTAATGATTACCAGTGACCCCCCATGGGCTTGTCATATATAAAATTATATACAAAAATTTGACACGTCTTGATAGTTTATACGGTTTATAATTAATCCATTAACTGCCATGTCACCGCGTTCCACGTAGGCACTTGTATGGGATGTATTGGGTGGAGAGAAGAAAAGGGGAATACTTAAGCAAATTCCTTGAAGTAAGTAAATTCTTTGCAAATACTGTCAAGGTCCTTCTGCTGCATTTCAAAGCATTCGGAATAGCTTTTTGGATAGCAGTGCACATAAAAAACTGTACTTCGGGGGAAAAAAGTATATATGCGCAATTAATGCTTAGGCTGATAGAGACGTTTACATACGCCGGTGGCACTTAAGAGGTTAAAGTCGTATTGTAGCTTTAGCGTCAAAGTGTAGTATTAATGGATTCAATGCATTGTTATTGAATTCAATTGGGAGGGGCGTGAAGAAAATTATGATTGAATATATATATATATATATATATATATATATATATATATATATGATTTACTCTATTCATTTGTGAATACACTGTGTTTTTAATGTGGACATTCGGTTTTTAGAAATTTTTAGTTTGAACTTTCGGATTTTTTAGTTTGAACTTTCGGGATTTTGGTTTGAACTTTCAGATTTTTTGGCTTGAACATTCAGATTTTTTAGCTTGAACTATCAGATTTTTTAGCTTGAACTTTCAGATTTTTTAGTTTGAACTTTCGGATTTTTAGTTTGAACTTTCAGATTTTGGCTTTGAACTTTCAGATTTTTGGATTGAACTATCAGATTTTTTTGCTTGAACTTTTTCAGATTTTTTTAGTTTGAACTTTCGGGTTTTTGGTTTGAACTTTCAGATTTTTGGTTTGAACTTTCAGATTTTTTTGAACTATCAGATTTTTGCTTGAACTTTCTGATTTTAGCTTGAATTTTCGGATTTTTAGTTTGAACTTTTTTTTTAGTTTGAACTTTTGATTTTAGATATTTTTAATTTGAACTTTCGGATCTCACAAATATTTATTTTTTTCTACCTATACAACTATTTTAAAGATGGTGTATCATCTTGGGCGTTTGATGGTTCACTTATATTATGCACTAAATTGTTTTTAAATTTTAAAATTGTTTTTAAATTTTAATATTGTAATATCTTTCAGAATGCGATGGCGAATAGTTTTATTTTTCAAGTATAATGATTTAATTTTAACTTTTTAATTTAAAGTATAATGGTTTAATTTTAACTTTTTTTTTAATTTTTAAAATTTTTTTGAAATTTGGATATTTTTCAATTAACTTACCAAGTTGCAAATAGGGGGAAGGTTGGCGCCATCAAACTAGTTTAACCCCACTTATCGGTCCTAAGTCCGAGATTGCACTTGGATATTTATAAATTTTATTTTTATTTTATAATTTTTAATTTTGTTTGAAAACGATGGAATATTATCTTTTATATTCGCCATTGATATTCTGAAGTGTTTTGGTATTATAGGATTCATATATTTCAATTTTTCAATTGATAATTGTGATTGTTTTTATATATTTAAATATATATATATATATATATATATATATATATATATATATCAGGTCGCAAATATTGAAAGTTTGAGAAGCACTGGGTTAAATGTAAAAATTGTATTTCTCTTAGACCCCAATATAACGAATAACTAAGATTTATAAAACAAAAATTCGTTAAATCGGGGGCCAACTGTATGTATATATGCGTGTATGTGAAAGTTAAAAAAATCTATCAATAACTTTTTTTTTAGGAATCGTTTATAAGTAAACATAAAAATTTTCTCTCACTATTTTCTCTTTTTTCAGCCTGTAACCATGGGCAAATATAGCGGAGGTTGGCACTTTAAAACAATGTTAAATACTGCAAACTAAGTTCCTAATCCTCAGAGTTTAATAATACATATTATTACTGCAGCGTTTCTCAAACTGTGGGGATATTAAAATGCGCCCTAATAAAAATGAAAAGGTTTAAAAAAATAATTTTTTGAATGAAGTAAAACAAAATACTTTCTGACATAATACAAAAATACACATTTTTACACTGATATATTTTATATATATCATCTGGTGATCATCAAAAATAAAAGATTCCACTCCTAACGCTCATTAGCGGTCTTGGATCTAAAACCAAATATAAAAAAGACATTTTGTTTGCTTTGCTGTAATCTTACGATGTGAGATTTTTTTTTTACGTTTCTTTTAATGCCTAACATACTACTTTTGATCATCATATATTTTGGCCTTCACACTTACTAGTTTGTTTCAATCCGTCTCTTTTCTTTTTTAGGAAAGTTGTAACTAATATTTTTCTGATGCTTTTTTCCCATGTGAATGAGTTTTATGATACATGGATAAGCATATTGAGCACTTTGAAGGATTATTTGGCCAAGATGTATTTTTATGGTTTATAAATGTAAATGAGCAGAATATTTTTAAAAATTGGGCAACTGTGATCTCTATGGAGGGAAGTTGAAACTGATCAAGCAATTGAAGAATCTGCTGAAATAATGCATATTAATCAAGATAGCGAAAGTAAGTATGAGAAAAGCGATAGACATGAAACTTTTGAGGTGAACTGAAATTTTCAAATGCTGCTTAAAGAACTCTATGAAGCCATAAATGTAGTTAGTACTTCGCGTTGTGAAAAAGACAGAAGGAAGAAAAAGTTCAAAATGCTATTTGTAGATCATCAAACGGCAGCAAAACTACAATAAAGTGAACAAAATATGACAGTTTTGCTGGAAAATTCCTGTATTGTTAGCGAAAAACGTCTGTGATTTATGTACTTTACTAAGGGCACGCACATTTGGAACATTTTCTTTAGTTTTATTGGAATTTTTCTCAAATTATCAGAGAAAAATTGAAAAGTCCTTGAAAGTAGGGGTAAGTATATTTTTCTCTTAAATTAAAATTATTCAATGGAATTGTGATTTTTATCGTGTATAAATATCGTGTAAAATAATTATATTTATAGTTTAAAAACAAACTAAAAACACACACTTTGTAGTGCATTTGAACTAAAAGTAAAAAATAAAAATATATATATTACTTAAAAGTAACACATACAAAATTTAATACTTATCTTGTTAATTTAAGGTTTATAATTATGATCGTATTGTAGCTTTAGCGCCAAAAGTTCATTATTATTGCATTCAATACATTATTATGGTTTGGAAGGGGGCGATAAAAAGTTTTGATTGAAAATCGATTCGCCAGTAGTGAAAGTTTGAGAACCACTGTATTACTGTGTTCATTTAACTGTAACCCAACATTTTCTTGCTAAATTTCTATATGTGTCATTCAGCTTAAAATTAAGTTATTTTTTCATTATTTTATTGAAAAAAAAGAGTACTAAACAATGAATCAAGTTTATCTTCGCTATAATAGCCTACAGTCTGGCTTCAAAGTGTAAAAAATTTGTAAAACATCAAAAAATCAAGCAAATTATATTTCAATAATATCTTACGATTTCTTGGCGAGATAATTTAAAGTTTTGTTTTAAACTTGGCAAGACACCGAAATAAATTTATGTGATGCTCGTACGTGTTCATGAAGATCAAGAACTATCCATGGACAACTTCCGAAAGATTTGCCCTCTGATCAAATCATGTACTAAAACGATACTCATCATCTTTTTTGATAGTCGAAGGCATTATCCATGAGGGAATTTATACCCAAGGGAACGACAATGAATGCTGCAAGGTACATTGAAATTTTAACAATTTCATAAAACGTCTACGTCCCAGTACACACAATGAAGGTTTATGGCCTTTTTTGTTCACGACAATGCTTTCACCACTCACACGAAGTTAATATCATCAAACAGTTCCCGACAAAAAAAAAAAAAAGTGGGTGTCGCAAATTGAACTTAACATGGTTGCCAGATCCCAATCCTCAGACTTTTTCCTATTCCTACAACTTAGACTCGCTTTAAAAGGAAATACATTTGACGATATTCCTGACATCAATGAAGGCAAGGCTTTTGCACCTCATCCCAAAGAAGGCTTGTTACAAAGTTCCCAGGACATGTATAGTAGATCTCCCGAGTGGTGCATAATTATGAGAGGAGACTATTTTGAAGGACAGTAATGCAATTTATGTTAATGTTTCATCTACGTTAATATTACGGGACTATTCACCGAGCTTTATTGTCAGAGCTGTATATTCACATATATATATATATGTATATGCGCTACATGAAGTGAAAAGAACTGATTAAACTGTTAATTTTGCTTTGTTGTCATTTGGCTAACTAAATTATGTTCCATACTGTATACCCTTTCAATAGAATGTCGTAACAATGTATCTCCCATGTTCTATCTCATTAACAAGCGACATAAAAAAAGTTCATTTGCTCCTTGTGGGACATCCCTTTTAACCAAAACCAAATATTCTGAAAACGCATTATAAAAATCCTATGTTAACCTAACTACTCATCCTCAAATATGTGTGTGTGTGTTTGTAAACAATATAAAATAAATTATTTGAAAGTTCTTTCAATTTATCTAAAGATGTAGGTTTTTAAGTAAATACTTGCTTAAAATATCTAACAAGGCTCTATTTTAATAAATATTATTCAAATTGATATCCCAAATATTAGTAGTGGCAGTGAGAAATATTTAACTCTATTTATAATAAATACCTCTTTTATTAAGTTCCTATCAATAAATCAAAGGGGCATTATTCAAATTCTATTTAAACATTGATATTTATATTGTAATCTTTTTGGGCCCTCTAAGGACTAAATGAGTTCTTCTTAACCAAAAATCCCCTCACGGGAGCCGTTTGTCTCAATGGGTGTGGACTCTTGAATCTCCGCTTTGTTGGTGTCATGATATATCTGTAAGCTTCCTCTAAGGATTTGATTCTGCATTTTACCCATTAACTCATTAATATGACTTTAGAGCTTTTTAGTTCAAGTAGGGTTCGATAGGTTTTAGGAATCAGTTTTGTTTGATTTTTGTTAACGTTGCAAGCTGTACAGCTTTCCCAGAGAGGCTATTAAAGAAGGGTTTGTATCAAGATAAATGAAAATACGGATAATTAGAGAAAGATAACATAAATGATACAATTTTCAAGGATTTTAAATTCAAATTCATGTATTGCGCATGTATAGTAAAAGTAATAAAAAAAATACCTACGTAAACATCTTTAACGGTGAACTATTTGGGTTGAAAATCACTTCAAAAATGAAATTTTCAGAGAAATTTTTAATGGTTTAAATACCGTGTTCCCACAATCTCGGTAACGAGTAATCAGTAATGAACTCACGAAAAGAATTGTTTCAATTTGCGCGAACCCCCATTCCCATAAAAAATGCTATATGCTTTTACTATCTACCCCAAGAGAAGTAATTAAAAATTCATGCAAATGAAGGGTAATTTTCTTTCCTGCCATACGCGTTGAGTCCATCGTTTGATTTCGGAAAATGTGCAATCTTAAAATAGCGTTATAGTGCCGTAGAGAATGGTTTAAGAATATTTTAAATTACCTTGCAATTTTACGTCAAAAATGACACATATGAGTCTGGCAAAAACTGGTGTTTCGGGGCAGCTGGCCTATCTTGCAGACTCATGTAACTGAACGTTCGAGGATTGAACAGAAGAGCCTCTTATTTCCAATGGCATTCCCTAAAAAGCTTCAAGGCTTAAGGACTGTTTCATTGCAGATTACCTTGTACCACACATAACAAAGTAGTTAATCTTGAAGCTAATTTTGAATAGAAATCATGCCTGGGTCCTTCACACAAGGAGTCAACTGGCTCTATCTTCTGTCAATTCCTTAATCAAGTGTTTCTCAAACTGTGGGGGATGCAGCCCTTGGGGGGATAACTGTACAAGTGGGGTGCGAAACATTGAAAAGTCAAAACAAAGGTTATTTAAAAATATTAATTACTAAGAAGTAACCAAAGCAAATACTTCCTGATGTAATAAAAATACAAGAGATACACATTTACACTGATATAATACACTTATAAATGTATTATTGCTCTAATACAATGTATATTTATTATTACTATATAATGCAGTCAAGTAACCCCAAGTTTGATAACTATCAGTGACCTATAGCGTATTAAAACTTGTCTTGATAATTTGCATGGTTTATGATTGATTACAAGCTGCCTGTTAAGCTATGATTGAAACCACTCCAATGCCATCATGTACCACGTAGACAGAGCGTATTTTGATGTTTTTTTGTGGGAGAAAAAGAAAGATGTGAAAGCAAAGATATTTCTGAAAATAAGTAAATCCTTCTGCCGCCAAACTATCAACGTCCTAATAATCCCAAAATCCACTCCCGAGATAATTTTATGGATAGCACTGCACAGAAGTCGTAACTTTGAAAAGACGTGTATATACGTCAGAAATTATGCCTGGCTGGGAGGAACGTTTCCGCCGTCATTTGGCGCATAGAGGTTAAAGTCATTATATGTATATATTTGTAGCTTTAGTATCAAAAGTATAGTATTATTGAAGATTCAAAACATTGTTATTGTGCCGAGGGGTGCGATGAAAATGATATTGATTGAATATTGGGTCGCATTATATTGTTGAGTTGCGAGAAGCACTGTCTTAATCACTTATACTGCATTCCCTTCTTCTAAGTTAACTCAACTGAAAGGACGGTGAGGGGAAGAAAGTGTTCTTCACACACTTCTACTGAATTGTACCTGAAAATGGAAAGGTTCTTCGGTGTTAATAATTGTACCTATAAAAGTTCCACTCTGTTTTTCCTCTATAACACTCCTTTTTTCCAGTGGTTTGTCCACGCAGTGAGAGAAACTTACCTCTCTTTTCATGCAAGAGGTGTGGTGAAAGGTAGCGTTGACTGGCTGGTGACCACGGTGATGGACGGGGTTTCTTCCCAGAGAACAAGCATCGGCTCTGTTGT